>JAOYSI010048677.1:0-26368 GCA_025775065.1 Hiodon alosoides | reverse complement strand
CAAACAGGAACAGCCGTTTGTGTTACGGTCCTCTGCTCTCCGCCACAAAAGAGGAACAGCTGTTTGTGTTACATTGGTCCACTTTCTGCCACAAACAGGAACAGCCGTTTGTGTTACAGTCCTCTGCTCTCCACCACAAAAGAGGAACAGCCGTTTGTGTTACATTGGTCCGATTTCTGCCACAAACAGGAACAGCCGTTTGTGTTACATTGGTCCACTTTCTGCCACAAACAGGAAGAGCCGTTTGTGTTACAGTCCTCTGCTTTTCACCACAAACAGGAACAGCCGTTTCTGTTACAGTCCTCTGCTCTCCGCCACAAACAGGAACAGCCGTTTGTGTTACATTGGTCCGCTTTCTGCCACAAACAGGAACAGCCGTTTGTGTTACGGTCCTCTGCTTTTCACCAAAAAAGAGGAACAGCTGTTTGTGTTACATTGGTCCGCTTTCTGCCTCAAACAGGAACAGCCATTTGTGTTACGGTCCTCTGCTCTCCGCCACAAACAGGAACAGCTGTTTGTGTTACATTGCTCCGCTTTCCTCTAAAAACAGGAACAGCTGTTTGTGTTACATTGCTCCGCTTTCCTCTAAAAACAGGAACAGCTGTTTGTGTTAAATGGCATTTCTATTCTAGTCGTCTGCTTTCCTCCAAAACAGACCAGCTGTATACTCTAAATTACCCTCCAGTCAACAGCCGTATGGGACCATATATTTTTACAATACATTTCTGTTATGTTTGGCTGATATTATAAAGTGCAAACATGATACAAGAGCATCACTGGGATTAACAAGCATGTCTATATTACAGACAAAGTACAGTAACATTTACAAAGAAACCCAGTGAACAGAAATTATGGAAATTCTGGTTACAGGATAGGTTGGATAGATGAACAGTATGTCTTCTAAGTATGATTATATTACTGAGTTTCAGTTTTTTAACATTGGTGTCAGATAATAACCAGAAATTGGCTATTGTTCCGTTAGAATGGCAGTTTCATAATAACATCTTTAATGATAAATCTTGGATCATTTCATGCCCATTTAGAATAATAAGTCATGCTCATTCAGGTTAATTTATTTTGGTGTGTAAAGTCATGTGAAGTGATTTGAGGTTCTGAAGAAGCGACTTTGGTTCAATCATCTCATTCACATCTACCACCACTCTCCCTTTCCCCATCTCCCAAGACTCCATTGCATCCTGAACCAAAGCCTCTTCTGATGTATATTTTAGATATTCCTTCAGAAAACTAGAATTTTTAGAGTTCCCCCCAGCAACAGTCAGGGCATTGACCCCTGCAAATTTTGTCTCAGCAGTTGAGCTGGAAACTTACTTCTCATCTACGACAAGTTTCAGGCTTTGATACTCAAGGTGTCGAGTAGAGGCTCTGATGCACAGCGATGTAGTGAAGTGGGAGGAAAACTGCTTTGTGTTAAACCACTGTGCTCATTCACGAAGACCGGTGAGTAAAAGTGAAATACAGATGTGCTCGTTCACTAAGACCAGAGCTTGAAAGCAAAAATGCAGATGTGCTCGCTCACATCTTTGTGAATGAGCACATCTGTATTTCGCCTTCATTCACTGGCCTAGTGCATGAAGGCGAAATACAGATGTGCTCATTCACAAAGACCTGTGAGTAAAAGTGAAATACAGATGTACTCATTCGCAAAGACCGGCGAGTGAAAGCGAAACCCAGATGTGCTCGTTCACGAAGGCCATAGCGTGAAAGCGAAATACAGATGTGCTCGTTCACTAAGACCAGAGCGTGAAAGCGAAATGTAGATGTGCTCGTTCACTAAGACCAGTGCATGAAAGCGAAATACATGAAGAGCAGGACGTAATGTTGAGGCTTGTCTCCTTCCATGTCGAGAAAAAAATAAGGACCATCGACTAAAACTAAACCCTCGTAAAACTATGCGAGGAAAAAAGTGTGAATCACTGAGAAAAATGAACAAAAATATGTATTGTATTGAAAACAACAGCTATATTCTTCTCTTGACGTCAAGCCTGTATAAATCATGGGGAATATGACTAAAATTCCTGAATGGGACTGAAGCCACTGAATGAGCAGATTCAGAAAGGGGTGACAAAGTTGGGAATGAGGTAATTTCCCCTTCACAGTTTCTGCTTTGTAATGTTTTAATATGGTGGCTGGAGCTCAAAATAAGGACTCTGAATTCTCCTGAGAACTGAGGACTGAGGACTCCAGTTAAGAAAGCCCACACCCACAAATGAACTAGTATAAGAGTCACAGACTGTGATCTTGAGGGCCACAGGGTCTGCTGAATTTAGAGTTACCGCTCAGTTAGTGACTAATTCACACCTGGAAACAGCTGGAGAGGTGAGGCGATTTTTAATTCAAAACGGTCTCTCCAATTAAATAACTTAGAGGTTAGGTTGGAAGGAAATCTAAACCAACAGTAAAGTTGAAGTACACAGAGGATGTGCTGTGTTTTCCAGTATTGGAGCTATTCATTATTGTAACCACAGAGAGTTGAGGGTAAAGATAACTTGATTGATGGCTCCATAAATAAGATGAGGGTAATGCTGAGGGTTGGCTGCAGCGGCTGTAGGATGTGGATTGTACCCGAGAAGTGTCATTATGTCAGCCCAGAGTCTCCTTTCTTTTCTTAGTGGTGATTTTATAGTTAATCAAAACCCACGTGTTTGAGGCAGCGTTTCCGTCTGGATATCTGAGAAATAAACACTTCTTCAATAAAATCTCTTCAGCAATTAGATTCACAGCACTCACTTAAGTAACCAACGATAAGTCAAATTTCAGCAAAGTGTTGTTCATAAAAAACAAAAGCTATCAATAGCGAATCATTCACAAACAGTTTCCAGGCGGCTGAGCTTAGGTCAGAACTGTTCAAGTTGTCTAAAGATGAAGGCATCACTAGGTTTCAACATCGCCTCTGTAACAAAATAAGACCTCATTCATCACACAACGTGACGTTGTGACACATCATTCATGTATTGTTTTTCTGTACAGACATACATTTTTTTTTTATATTAGAGAGATATAATAAATTTCTAGTGCACTTTAGATTTATTTTTGTTTTATGTCCATTCAGTTCAAATGCAGAGCTCTGTTTGCACCTCATTTCTCAGTTAACCCAAAGCTGTGTCAAGGAACTCCAGTTCACCCAAAGCTATGCTAAGGATCTCCAGTTCTTCCAAAGCTACGCTAAGGATCTCCAGTTCTCCGAAGGCTGTGCCAAAGAATTCCAGTTCTCCCAGAGTTATACCAAGGAACTCCAGTTCTCCCAAAGCTATGCTAAGGATCTCCAGGTCTCCTAAAGCTTTGCCAAGGAACTCCAGTTCTCCCAAAGCTATGCCAAGGAACACCAGTTCTCCCAAAGCTATGCTAAGGAACTCCAGTTCTCCCAAAGCTATGCTAAGGATCTCCAGTTCTCCGAAGGCTGTGCCAAAGAATTCCAGTTCTCCCAGAGCTATGCCAAGAAACTCCAGTTCTCCAAAAGCTATGCTAAGGATCTCCAGGTCTCCTAAAGCTTTGCCAAGGAACTCCCGTTCTCCCAAAGCTATGCCAAAGAACTCCAGTTCTCCCAAAGCTATGTCAAGGAACAATTTAAGGGCAATGGTGGTGAAAACAAATTATTTCATGTACAGTCTGTTCTCTGTTCTCGGGCCATGTATAAAGCCTTATAAAAAGTTGTAAATAGCCACTGGTTAGGGGAGGTTTGCAGGTCATGGTCAGCTGGAGGGATAAAGCCCGTATGACGGAATACCTTCACCCACCCACTAATCAGAAAGGAAACATCTGGTAACTAACAGCAATTACTTTACTTAAGGGCTTTAGTTTCACCCACAAGTCAAACCATTATTGCCTTTGGGTTCAAGACTTGCCATTACCAGCTGTATAAATATTGTGATTTAACATAGTCCTTAGGATGTTTAAAGAAGAGGTTTAAAATGTCGTTCAGTAAATTTGCCATTGCGAGATCTTTGTGTTTTGGCAAAACCATTTTTCATAACAACCACTGTTAAATACATATGAATTAATTTTTACAAATTATAATGAAATATCACATTATTAATTAATTAACATAAGCATGTGGTGACTAGTGCCCTAAACATCAACATCGGGCCCTGCTTTTGTTGTTAGCGTTGTTGTTAGTTTCTGAGAGGCGACCACCTTAAATTATAATTATGTATGATGTTTTCATAGAGCGGAAATCACTCTGACCTTATGGCTTCCAGTCTAATTAGTCACAAAATGTTATGTAAACACACACATATGCACACACACAACTAGAGAAAGAGAGAGAGAGACAGAGAGAGAGAGAGAGAGAGGAGAGAGAGAGAGAGAGAGAGAGACCATGAAAATCATGTAAAATAATTGATTATGGAAATAAAATCTGTATTACTGCAAGCAGCAATAGAGGTAGAACTGTAACAGTACTCAGACATATTCGATATTCCAAACCTAACATTCAGCTCACACATTAACAAAGCTCTCCTCTGGGTATTGTTGTTCACAAAGCAAATTGCATTTTATCGATCTGCCAAGAATCCTTTAAATAGCTAAACATGTGCCAATGCTAAGAGGTTTATTTAAAAAAAAGGATGTAACAGTAAAAACATTTAAACCAAAAAGAGCGTAGGCTATACAGCACAGATATCTGGTTTAAATGATCAATGAATCCAACTTTTGGAGATTCCGTCAATTAAAATATTGTCAAAAAATTACTCATTGTTATGTTGTTTTCATTGCAACATATGAAGTCAGGAACAAAAAAAAAATGAGAGTAATGTGTTTGATTTACACAGTTGCAAAATAAACAGTTTTAACACTATGGTTTGATCAGGAAACATAAGCATGTCTTGGCTTCAAATTTGGGACACAAAGAACTGCAATAACAGAGTACAGATTTCAGAAAAGGTACTGGCACTGCCAACCTGAGGAATCAACCACACTGCAGAAAACAATCAAATATTTTAACAGGACAGGGGTCTGAAATTGCAACCTTCAATATGGCAGAGGTCTCAAACTGCAACCTTCAATAAGGCAGGGGTCTCAAACTTCAACCTTCAATGGAGCTGAAGTCTGAAATGGCAACCTTGAATCTGGGCCAGGGTTTCTGAGTTGTACGCTGTAATAAATTCCAGTTAGTTTCACAGATTCTGTATAATTGTTATTTCACAGGGAAAAAGCCTTGGTGTATAGTAATATTTCACATTACAGTAACCTTTATCAGATACATTTTTCATGTCATGGAACTGACTCTTCAGTTACAAGTTTAGTGCCACATAAAAACATAAAATCACAATGATTCAACATTTTTTCGTTTTTACACATTTTTGACACTTATGATGCCTCGGTACGAAGGACACATTATACTGCAATGCAGTGCCAATCACAAAAATCACCTATATTCTCAGATACGAAACATTAGGATCAGTGGGCACGTCTTCCCTGGAGCGGGGTTATCTCGGCTGCTTGCCACGGTGCTCACTACTATAAGCATTTATAAAATGCAGTCTGGTACATCTGACAGAATTATCATCAAAGTCTTAATTTAGCAACTCATAAGGAGTATAAAACATAAAGGCATGAACAACACAATATTGAATTTACACGCAATTCTACGCGTCCTCCATTGAAGACTTGTTCCGGAGAAAGAAACGCAAGCTGGGGAGTGAACAAGTAAGTTAAGGGAGACGAAGAAAACTGAAGTAGTTTCCAAAACAAATAAGTAATTTTTATAAATTATATACATTTGGCCAATAGCTAAAGAGAGTGAAGTCTGCTAGTTAGCTACATTAGCCAGCTAGCCACAAATGGGTGGGTGAAATTAGTCTATAAGGTGGGTGTATATGCATAGATCTCGGGTCGGTTTCTCCAATACTAACTCAAGCTGTTGTAGAAGTTGAAAAATTGACCCAAGATCAGCGCCAGCTAGCTGTCATCTATGGCAGAACCTTTTTAATCGATTTGGACGAGCTAGCTACACTATACTAATATCAATGGCTCTTCACAACATTTTTTTACTCTGTTCTTGCAGCTCCATTACAGCCAGTCTTTGCCCTTGCTTTCTTACAACCTCCAACCTCTACCTAAAAATACACATGTTGGCTCTTTTTAGAGCCAACAAGCTATCTATCCATCCATCTCTATATATTCTGTCTCCCTCTGTGTATGTCTGTCTGTCCTTCTAATGGCCTCCAAACATCCCTCTGGCCACCATCACAGAGAGGGGAGACTCATGGTGTTTGCGCTGAAGCATAAAGCCCTTCTAACTGAAGCGAGGGTTAATTATTTCACAGTAGTCTTTAATTTTAGTGAGCTATACAGTACATTAAACATTTTGCAATATTTCATTCATACATGATTTTTCACATAAAAAGGTATGGGTGGAAAGGAATCGTCCAGGACCAGGAGCGGCTTTCAAAATTGGATGGTCTGTCACTGTGGTGACATGAGGAGTGGGTGAAACAACAACAGCAAAGGAGAATGGCAGAAATAGTCAGAACCAGCTTCTGAATGAAACATAGAATATTTTTATGGTTAATTTATAATGTAATGCAAATTGAATAGTTTCTGTTTGGCCGAAGCCCACAAAAACCGCCACAGTGATATCCAAAGTCTATTTTATTCTGTACTGTCTACAGTCACTCCGACCAGTGAAGAGGATTCCCAGCCAACATCCTCAGCAGAGCTAAATGCTCAAGAAGAAATGAGAGCTAATGTTATCTGTCAGACTGGTGGGCAAGTTAATCTTAATTAGTTAATGCAGATCTTACGTCTCCTCACAACAATGAGGAGTGTTGACAATAGGGAAAACGGGGCCTCAAAAGGGACAACACTGGGTCACTAGCAATACATTGTGCTTTTCTGAGTTTTATCTCAGAATCGTTGTTGATACAAATTAATCTTGGTTGTTATATCAAATATTATATATTATATTATAATGGGACAAAAATATCACAATACAAGGGACTGTATTGATGATATCATGAAAAGCATCACAATGTATTGTGTTTATCTATGTATTGGCACTGCCCTAAGAGAATTCTGAAAGCTAAGTCAGTAACACTGTTTCCAACATAGCATCAACTTATCTGAAGACTCTGGAGAGAAATTAATATAGAAATGAACAACCAAAAATGTAAAAATAAAAATACTTTTATGGTATTCCTGGTATGTATGGCCAGTGTTTGGTGAAAAAGTTCCTCTCACCTCTCAGAAAGTGCACAGCATCATTGACTGCCAGCCCCAAAGATGTCTCAAAGTTGGGATGCGGTGGTAGGAAGTTGTGTCACCGGTCAGAGGGCAGCTGGCTGACATTGTCTCACATCTGCAGTGTGGTTTTCCCCAACGCAGCGCTGGGGTGCTGAGACATTTCCAAGGCAGGAATGAAACTCCCACTAATTAAAAGGTAGAGAAAGTTGAAACACAGCTTTTTCCAGATGGAAGAAAGATTCTGTAATTGTGTTTATTAGCTTTCCGTGAATGTAGTGAGGTTCTCCATGCTTCAAAAATAAATTAAATGAAACAATAACATATTGAATCTCATCGGATATAAAAAGCATAGTTTGCTTTGTGTACTGTATGTCTAATCTTTTAACTTAGATTTTACATGTCAATTTACAATGAATTAGGGAATTCTAAGTGCAGCATCTTTCTTTTGCAGTCTATTATGAGTGACCTCTTACTCGGAACATAATAAATAATGTATCTTTGGCTATTTTTTTCAATGATACGAACCATTCACTCGGCTGCTCTCATGGTAGTAACCTTGTTTGATGAGCCATACAGACTGTGAAATGTTGAAGGTTGCTCCTGAAATAAATTCTGCGTTGATTGATCGCTTAATTCAAAGCCTCGCTCACACCACACGGTATTTACTCAAACCGCTCTCCCCTCTGTGTAACGACGTGATTCATGCCCCAGACATTAGGCTTCGTACATGTAATCATTTAACAACCACTCCAACCAACAGTGAGGTGGTGTGGTGATTATGGACTCACTTCACAGATATAATGTATATGACGCTATGGAGTTGCCTGACTGGCCTGCCAAGTGGGAGGGGAAGGGGAGGGATGAAAAAAAACAGGAAGCTTGCTAGCATCACTGAGGGAACACAAACTGCACAGCGCTTCAGGAGATATATATATGGGCCCTCTGAACATCACTCTCCATATTAGAACCATTTGAAGTTAATACAAAATACATCCTGCTGTGTTCTGGGTAATAAGAAAAAAATCTCAGATGACACAGAATAAAAATCACAGATGATTGACTCTCTCTGTTCCATTATCACTTCATTGTGAAGCCTTTATTAATCCTGTCTGAGGGAGACGTGTGTTTTAATTTGACTGGAGTGAAGATTGTTAGGAGCAGGCTGAGTGGCTGGGTGTTGTAAGTGTTGATTCAGCTGGAGCCTGCATACCCTTGACAGGCAATTGACAGTCTCCATCTCCGTCAGTGACTGCAGGGTTATAATCGTGACTCAATAAACCCAGCAAATCAGTTTAAACAGAAAACACACATTCTGCCAAAACGACACTGAGTGGAACAGAGCAGACCCATGGGAGGAAGACCCGGGGGGTGGTTTTGTGGCAAAAGAGCCCACTGATGCCCTGGCCATCGAGAGAAATGCACATACGCATTTGGTGGTGTTCACTACAGAGGGGGAAAGCCCTTGTATTTCACATGGAGTCATCATTGCCAAGACCCGATTGTGTGAAAGGGGGGGCTGTAGGGTTTTTGGGTTTTTCCCCCCACAGACCTCTGTATTGAGACTGACCTTTTGTTCGCCTCCATATGCTTAATTCTCCCAGGTTTTTGAGGACCACAAGGGCCTCATTAGGACAGAAAGTGCTGAAAGGAAGCACTTTCCAGCACTTACTCACTGGCTTTTCCCTCTGTCCAGCTTGTCCAATATTTTAGCTCATTTATTTAGAACAGGAGAGGCTAGTCTGTGGAAAATCTCAAAACCTCTTCCAACTTCTTTAACACGTTTAGTAAGGGAGAAAAGCATTGCATGTCCTGTAATTACAGCAGAGGTACTCATTAAAACTATGCATTGAATATGGGGGAGTAACACAAAAACAGTCACAAGCTTTTAACAAAATTTAAGTCATTAGATTGTCGCATATAAAAACTGGGTTAGAAACTGTAATAAAGTTGTCCATTTATAGAGTTCTGAATAAAAAGATTTACAAATGCAATGCGGAGGTATGATGATAGGTAAGCTCACCCGCATCAATCACCTTAGAAGAAGAGTGTGGGTCACATTAGGAAGGAATTACCTCTGTGTGCCAAAAATCTACTGAGAAAAGTAAAGTTTTCCAAAGCCGGGAGAGAACCCACATCAGGATGACGGACAAATAGAGCTTTTACACTCTTCTTGTGAACCGTCCAACATATGCATCACCTGGGATGTGTGCCAGGGCCGCCCTCTCTCAGAGAGGGGCTGTGTATGCATTGTCATGTCCCTCGCAGTGAACCATGCAGCTGCTGTGGAGCCTGGCATGCAATGTTTGGGAGAAGGCCTGTGTGATAACATCATTATTCAACTATTTAGCTAGGCTTTTGGATGTAGTCCACCACTCAAGAAGGTTAATACTTGCTGGAGGTACTAAAGTCAAGAATCTTATAATTATGTAGGCACAGCCCACAGGTAGACCAGTCCATCTTACCCAAGGGTATCAAACTCCATCTCTAGAAAGCTGCAGTGTCCGCCAGTATTCGCTCTACCTCACCTCTCAATTGTGCAATTGATAAACACAAACGGCCTTATCTCCAGGTGTGAAGACGAGAGAGAGAGAGAGATAAAAACTGCGAGACTTGTGACCTATGTAGGGAATGGTGCAGTTCACTTTAAGATCAGGGCATTTAGGAAATGTGTTGGGATTTGACAGCCATATTGGGAGGGGGTTTTAGTACATAGACAGAAGACAGCCAGAGGAATTCCAACGGCTGATAAAAAAGGATAATTTTTTTAAGGTGCGCATGAATGTGCTAGAACGCGAAGTGTTCCAAGGAACGAATGCCTCCTCTGACTTGTGAATCACAGACTTGCAGCAGATTTATCGACCACAAAAGTGGGCTCACCCCAGAGCGGGGGAAAGCAAGGTCAGCTTGTAATCACAGCCCTGGAGTTTCAACAAGTGGAAGGAAATTCCCTGGCGCTGTCTCGGCTACAGTATGAAAACAAGGCAGGAAAGGTAACACCTGTGACCTGTGAGAGCCAGCATTGCTGGCCATAACCTGCTCTAGAGAGGATTGTAGACGGAAACCGTATTTGTGGATGAAACAAAGACTATTCTTCATGGTTCTATATCTCAACAGAGATCAACAATTCTGCATGCAGAATAAAAAATTTAATCGCAAGTTGAATTATGCTATTAAACCAGCATGATGGCTGAGGGGCTGAGCTGTAAGGTTCACACAAAGACACTTTCCTGACTCAACAATAGTTACCACAGTTACTGTAAAGCACGGCTCACACATAATTATGAGTTATTATGATTCACAGCTTAAACAGTTTCTATAGCTACTCACCCATAGTTTTGTAAAGGATGCAAAAAAATTACGTGGACATTATGTGTAAATAAACACTTTTTTGTTTTTGCACAACCTAGCCAGTGCAAGATAGAGAACTCCATTTTGAACTTTAATTTGAAAAAGACTAATTATTAAGTCCTGCTAGCATTCCTATTTATTATTAGTGTTATTAACCTGCACTTTCTTTTGGACTTCATATTTCACTGACAACTGCAATGTCACCAGCTGACTAGTTATAACAGTTTTGTCTAATAACAATAATAATTACATATGTTTTTTTGCACTGAACTGACCTAAAATAAGTTTTGCACCCTTTCTCGTGAATCAGAAGACCTAGACGCAGATAAGTTGGAGTAAACAGGATTTAATCGCAGAATCGGGGGAGGACAAGCAAAAGCCAGGTCCAGGGCAGGCGGAAGTCTACAGAGCAGAATCCAAGAGGCACCAAATCGGCAGGTAGATTCAGGTTCAAGACTGGTGGAGTCGGTAACACGGGTCAGAATTAAAAAAAGGAACCAAAATCTGCAGGCAAAAACGGGGTCGAAAAGTTGAAAGGGGGACAGAAGTTTAAAAAAAACAGGAAACAAGCGCTTCAAAAACAGGAGCACAGGAAGACCACTGGTACACTTGAAAAGACCAGATGAACTGGCCACTAACAAACTGAGAACACAGGTCTAAACACACTGGGAATAACTCAAGAGGAAATGGGGAACAGGTGAAACTGTTGACAGAAAATTAGTGACTAATTAATACCAATAAAGACAAAACATGAACAGACATCAAGGAGCTAATTGACATCAATTAACATATGCACAAGGGACAGACACTGAGACAGAAACCCAAAACCATTTACCCAGGCAAAAACAAAAAGAACACAAAATGGTCCTGACATCCTTGGATTAGGGGAAGACAGGAGTAGGTGTTGGGCAGGTATGAGAGAGACACATATTGAAAGGACATCTGGTAGAAAACTGTGTCTCAGCCCATGGAAACATTTCTCTTTTTTTTGCTTGAAATATAGAAGAATTCTGTCATGGCACAGTGGAGAGTAATGAGTGCACTTGGTCATACACTAGAGAGGCCTTGTCATTCCACAATACAAACGCCTTTATGATAAATCTAATGAAGGTTTCTCGGAAGTGTTAAGATGTGTCCTCTAGTACAGATGGCAGTGGCAATCCCACAGAATCCCACAGTGTGTTAAGTTACAAAAGTGGAAGGCCTTATTGGCACCCAGAGTTTCCATGGCTGGTTTCACCCTAGTGCACTACCACCAATTAAACTGCCCTCACTGTATCCCAGTATAAAGGATATTGTCCTTTAAGAGAAAACCCATAAAATCCAAAATTGGTCTGGCCGATCAGTGTAATGTTGTGGTAGGCACTGAAAGCATTTG
Organism: Hiodon alosoides; assembly: GCA_025775065.1. Lineage (NCBI taxonomy): Eukaryota > Metazoa > Chordata > Actinopteri > Hiodontiformes > Hiodontidae > Hiodon > Hiodon alosoides. Next base: position 14,442 of record JAOYSI010048677.1, on the reverse strand, counting down.
TCATTGTGCGTTATGTTGTTCCTTTTGTTGAACAGGTCCTGAGACATCAACCCAGTCTTTTCATACTCTTATTTGTTTTCGGTTCCTTTTTTCTGGATTACCCATAGGCCGTCAACTATTAAGACTATTAATTCTGGTTGTAAATGAGACATTTCCCAGAGCTGGCAATGAGATCACATTTATTCATTTGTATGTCAGGCCTGGCCTCCTAACAGTATGATACAGAAAAATTATCATTTTTTTTTAAAGGAGGATTCAGTTAGCGCATCTTAGTTTCTTTCCTGAGGACTGCAATCTGAGGGCACTGGAAGCCCCTGACCAGTGAGAAAATATGGGGTGTCTGAGCCTGCAGCCCGGGATGGCGGGCCATCATGTAAGCCCTTTGTGAGCCAAGCTATGGTTCAGGCTCTGGGGCAGGGTGGGTGCTAAGATGTTTGCAGGAAAACACATATCTCTCATGAAAAAACATCTTCCCATGGATGACTGATTGTTCATTTCAATGTTGTATTGTCATTTAAAAAAGGGTTTAGTTCTCAAGTGACGTCAACACAACTAAACAAATCTTCTATTTTCATGTTTAATTGATAAACTCAGTGTAAGGGTTCATTTGCATTGACCAGTCATACAAAAGAGTCATACAAAAGCAAAAATCAACTGATATTCTACTGATAAACAAACAAAGAAGAAAAAGAAGATGGTCAGTCAAGTGCCAAATTCTAAAGGGTTTTTTTCAGCAGCTATTATCGGCTGAATATAATATACTTAAAATAGCAGGTCCCCTGAGTGGCTCAGTTGGTAAAGGCACTCGTCAGATCGTAGACTGAGCCCTTTCAACCCAAGTTAATCAAGCTCATGCCCTTAGCTGATTGTAACCCGGCTGGGGTGGGTTAAATTGGTATGGCCTTTCTCTTAGCTTGTCGCTAACAAGCGTCGCCAAGCGGCCACCCAGATGCCTGCAGGCTTGCCGTACTATTGAGAGAAACGTGCCTTTTCTACTATTGGTGATTAAGCTTTCATGCAAGCTGTGCAAACTACTGAGCAGAAAATAGATAGATTGCTTAAAGGAAAGGGATGACAGTAGTAGCGATGTAAGCTAGCTGGCAACTAGGATTGGAGGCGACTAGTACTACCTCAGCCTCCCTGTGTGTGGCGGCAGAATTAACGGTGACAAATAATATCAATAATAATACATTCTAAATAGTTAGTTACTTATCAACCCGTTCCTAATTGTTCCAGCTAATGAGAATAAATAAAAGAAAGGGACAGCGGTGTTTTCAGAATGTATTCACTGACACTGATGAACAGCTGAGTCAGTTCTTCTTTATTTCTTGTGCCACACGATTTGAAAACCAACCGGATTCAAAAACAGGTTCATACAACAGCCTACAGTACATGAGAACAAAAGTCCCGTATAAGCTTGCATACCCATTAAAATGACAACTGGGTAAAGCTAATTTGAACTCTTAGACTTTTTCAACCAGATTGTAGCAGGCTGGTGAATCAGAAATTAAGCATACAAAGTATTAGGGCAGCGATTTATCCATTGCAAGGACAAAAAAAAGCAGTAGTTCAGCAAACAATCTAATGTAGTTAGTACACCAGAAGCTACCCATGATATAGTTTTGTGCAGTGTAGGTCACATGTGAGTTATCCATGCCCAAAGTTCATGCAGAAATATGGCGCAAACTTCCGAGTAGTGCTATGGAGAGACACTTTCCTTTATTTCAACAAAAATGGCAAATTAATTCTGAAACCATTAATTCCCTTATGTCAGCAACAGCATGGATATGGCAAATTATCACAGCTAACAGTACTATGAGGTCATTGATTAAAACCCCATAACTGCCTTTCAGCCTTCAGAGACTGTGAGTGCACCTGTGTGTCTGCTGGCGGCTCCCGCGTAGCTCCCTCACTGTCATTTCTGTAAGCACTCTAAACTCTCACACTCACTGCCTCTCCTGCAACCCCATGCTGGCAAGCTGTTTCTCTCCCAGCGTGTGTGTAAACAGAAATGCTCCAAAGCCTTTTGCACTTGGCAAAGCATCCTTCCTTTCCAGTGCCAGCCGCTCACTCAGTTGTTCCACTGTCTTCCACTGTCGGCCTATTGCAGTGTACAGGAAAGCTCCCAGTGAAAACGCTGATGTTTCCAATCAGCCAAGGTAATAGTCTCTCAGTCTACGATCGGCTTTCAAACCTTACATCCCTGCAAGACCATTTGTTATCTGTCCTGACGTCTAAGTGTTTAGTGGGCTTCCGGAAACTCTGAGATTGCTCAGACGCTAACCAAACTCCAGCGTTGATTTGAATTATGACTGGATCTCATTCTGATGTGTCCCTCTAGTCTGAACACCATTTTAGGCATTAATGTAAAATTTCTTCAAATGTAAAATATTTAGTATCTAACTGTATTGCACAATCTAACGACTAAGGCCCTTCTTCATTAAAGTATCACAGTATGTTGCTGTTTTTTCGTTGGTTTTTGTTTGCCCTTTTCTCTCGGCTGTGAATGTAATTTCATGTAAGTTGCTTCGGATTAGAGCTTATGCCAAATAATTAACCAAAGCTTCTACTTTCACTAAAACACAAACTTATGTGACAGAGGTCATGTCGTTTAGCGATCCCTAGTTCACCTAGGAGCATCATGGATTTTTCTTGGCATAATGTTCAGTGTGATGGGTTGCATTCAGCGCATGCGTTTAAAATATGTGTCATCTGCACAACGGTGACCTTTGCAACACTACAGAATACATTCTGTGCAACTTCTGGGTGAAAAAAAAATCTAAAGGTCCTTTAACCTGAATGCCACTTGCCAAGGGTTTTTAAGGTCAGAAGCTGTATTTTGTTAAAAAAAACAAGTCACTTAGAATTCTGTGCTTTCAGCAGCAGTGTCCACTTTTTGCATCATGCTTATGCCAAACCCTTTGTAACACATAATATTCTGAAAGGCTTAGGTTCCGTGGCCTTGCGGTGGAAGGGTCCACCCTAACACCAGAAAGTTGTGGGTTCCATTCCCAGCCAAGCCATACCGATGGTTTTAAAAGTGGTACCTGTTTTCACTCTGCTTAGAAATGCAGTATTGCAAAGAACTGGGATGATGGACCAGCAATGCACTTGCTTCTTTTCTAGCTTATTTCTGTCAAACCACTTCAAATCTCAAAACTGGGGTTAAGTTTGGAGCTAACGAGCCAAACAGGCTTCTGTAATTGCATGCAAGTTACATTTTTCTGGAACAATTTACTGGTCGGTACTGGCAAAATGGTGGAGCTAGAGTGGGAACCTAGTGGCACACATGTAGCAGGACAAACACACCTGATGACAATTAAAATAAAATAATAAAAAAAAATATATATATATAATACGAGAGAGGAAGCTGAGAGGAAATGGGGAAGTGGAGGTTCTGCAATAGGCAGAGAGACCACTGGATGGGACTGTGGAATTATCGGACACCAGCCATTGCTGTTTCCTCATCAAATAGGATCAGACAACCAAATACATTAATTGTTAGCAACTAAAAAGACAACGGCAGTGAAACCAATGAGTCCTTATAAAAGAGCTCCTTGAAACTTGTTGACCTTCTGAGGTGGCACACCTAAATATTTAGTGGAAATCTTGGCTACTTTGCAGTTACGGTCTATTAGTCTCTATCACCTAAGGCTGGCAGACAAATGACTGTGAAATTAGATTTTTTTTTTTTTTTTGGGAACCATTTGCTAGCTTGGATTGAACCCCTGCCTTATTGTTTTGACTTTGCACTACTGCACTGTATACTGCCTGTGTGGTTATCTATCTACAAACATCTGAACTATTTAAAAAAAGATTTTGCCAAATTCAGGTGAAATAAAATCTGTTCCATACGTTAAGATGGATATTCTGATTTCACTAGGGAAACTATTTAGCATTCATTGCTAAAATGATACCAATTTTCATATTTTGGTTTATTTTGAAAATGTTGTTTCCCTATATCATGTCACCATTTGTAAATAGGAAAAGTCAGTAAGAAAATACTAAATATGGAGGTTGAGGAGGCTCTGCTTTCCATTAGGCTGATGCAAATAGGAGAGTAAGCATCTATGGCCAGGGTCCAAAAAATATGTCTGTTCTCCGAACTCACCAAATTCATTTCCTAAGTGTCCGAGGGATTAGTTCCCAGGAATAGTCCTCTTATTCTAAGTAAAGGTGGGGCACATCTGTGTAAACTACACTGACTTAAAAAGTATGTTTATGCATTAATAAACAAAAACAGAAAGAAAGAAAAAACATGAAAATGAAATCTTTAGTTTTCTCACCACAGAAAATGAAAAAGATGTGTCTGTCCATATGTTCCTGTCCATATGTTCCTGTGTAGAGTGAAGCATGTTTGCTTGTCATAGGGACAGATGAGAAACTAAGCAGGTCAGGCAGTGGTGTTACATTCTTTGTGCTCCCTTCAGAGACAGTGTGGTTAATGAGAACAGCTTTCAGAATAATGACAACACAGGGAAAGCAGCTCACCTCCTCTGAGCTGATCCAGCTGTTTTTTATACATTAAAAAAAACCATCGATAGGACGAAAAACATACACATATACAGTATGTGTGTGTTTGTGTGTGTGTGTGTGTGTGTGTGTGTGTGTGTGTGTGTGTGTGTGTGTGTGTCTGTGTGTATATATATATGTGGAAACAAATAAAACTATTATTTGCATAGTAACCATCTTTTCGTACAGTCATTAAAGAACAATTGGTCAAAGCTGCAATGATCTATGAGCACATGGCGGACAGAACCATTAGTACTAAAAAAACTGCCTTGTTTGAAATGTAGATGACATTACTTTTTAAAAATCTGTAGTTTGATTAGCCATGACCAACAAGTTTGTGAAAATGTAATTTGTCCAAATTCAATATGACCGGTAAATCATGCAACATACAATCTTTTTTACTCAGACTTTGTTACTCAGCTTTCAACAATAATTGGAAATCTCTGTAAGTTTTTCATACTAGCTCATTGTCGTTTTTTTAAAGGGTAGTGGTAAAAGTGACAATAATAATATGACTGCACTCCTAATAACACCAATAAAACCAGTAGACTGTGATTAGTCAGAGAACAGAAGCAAAGAACCACCCGGGAAAGAGGAAGAAGAGACTGATTTCCGATGAACCGTTAGTGGGGTCAGATTCTTTGTGGACTGTTTCCTGGGACTGAGGAAGAAGAGACAGTGTTCCCATGAACTGTCAGTGCGGTCAGATTCTTTTTGGACGAGGAAGAAGAGACAGTGCTCCCATGAACCGTCAGTGCGGTCAGATTCTCTGTGGACAGTTTCCTGGGACAGTATTCCTTTTTGGACAGTTTTCTTCCTAAGTGGACCCTTTTGAGTTCTGAGGCACTTCAATGCTCAAGCAGAGCCTTTTCAAACCGTTCAACCATAAATGCCGCTTCTGGCATTTAACCTGACACCAGCTAATCTGACACCATCCAAATCAGTTCTAAATGAGAACGAAAACAACAAGACTTATGTTTGATGCTTGATTCACCAACTACATTACAAATAATGATCTGAGGTAAACAGACCCACCACCCACAAGGTGAAGCGTGGGGGTCAGGTGCTATGCCAGATATGCAGCGGTAGGGACGGACCTAAATGAACTGAACCTTGCCGATGGAGACTGGCTTGTGGGACGTGGACTATCACTGGTGGGGAAAGTGCCGGAGCTTGTGGAGGAGGTGGAAAGGTACCGACTAGATATAGTTGGTCTCACCTTGATCGGGGGTGGTCTCTTTCCTACTTTGGAGTGGACTTGCATGAGCGACCCCGGGCGGGTGTGGGGATACTCACAAGTCCCAGGCTGGGTGCTGACAGTTGGAGTTTGTCCCTGTAGACAAGAGGTTCGCCTCGATGAGGCTTCGTGTCTCAGAGAGGAAAACGTTGACTGTGATCTGTGCTTATGCGCTTTCTTGGAGAAGGTGGGAATGGAGTGCAGCCTACCGACTCAGTAGTCTCACAAGGGGACTTCAACGCTCACATAGGGAATGATGGAGATACTTGGAGGGGAGTGATTGGGAGGAACGGCCTCCCCGATCTGAACCTGAGTGGTGAGTTGTTATTGGACTTCTTGCTAGTCATAGATTTTCCATAACTAACACCATGTTTGAGCAAAAGGATGCCCTTAAGTGTACCTAGTACCAGAGCACCTTAGGCCGAAGGTCGATGATCAACTTTATAGTTGTATCATCAGACATTAGGCTGTATGTTTTGAACACTCGGGTGAAAAGAGGGGCAGAGCTATCAACTGATCACCACTTAGTGGTGAGTTGGATCCGACAAAGAGGTAGCCGGCCTGATAGACTCGGGAGAAGCAAACGAGCAGTGAGGGTCTGCTGGGAATGTCTGGCTGATGATATTCTGAAGAAAGATTTCAACTCCAACCTCCAGAAGAATTTATCCTCTATCTCGAGTGAGGTCAGGGACATTGAGTCTGAATGGACCTTGTTCAAGACCTCAATTGTGGAGGCGGCCGCAGCAAGCTGTGGCACGAAAGTGGTTGGTGCCTGTCAAGGTGGCAACCCTTGAACCCTCTGGACACCAGTGGTGAGGGAAGCTGTCCAATCAAAATAGGAGGCCTTCCAAGCGATGCTCGCGAATAGGTCTCCGGAGTCGATTGAGAGGTAGGTCGGATATGGGAGGAGTTTGGAGAGGCCATGGAGAATGACTATCGGACAGCTTCGAAGTTCTGGCAAACCATTCGGCGCCTTAGAAGGGGACGGCAGGTTGTCGCCCAAGCTGTTATCAGCAAGTGGGGGGGGGGGGACACTGTCCACTACTGGGGAGATCAATGAGAGGTGGAAGGAACACTTTTTTTCCTCAACCCAGCGGCAGGGGTAGACGAGATCCAGTTTTGGGGTGGCGTGGCTCACGCACCTCTTCAATGTTGCGTGGAAGGCGGATACAATGCCCCTGGATTGGCAAACTGGGGTGGTGGTCCCCATCTTTAAGAAAGGGGACCAGAGGGAGTGTGTCTAATTATAGACGGATCACACCCCTCAGCCTCCCTGGTAAAGCCTAAGCCAGGGTGCTGGAGAGGAGACTTCGTCCGTTAGTTGAACCTCAGATTCAGGAGGAACAATGTGGATTCCATCCAGGCTGTGGAACAACGGACCTGCTCTGCTGCTTTGCAGTCTCACAGATATTTTAGGGGGCATGGGAATATGCTAATCCAGTCAACATGTGTTTTGTGGACTTGGAGAAGGCATACGACCATGTTCCCCGGGGTGTCTTGTGGGAGGTCTTGTGGGAGTATGGGGTGCCTGGGCCACTTATGCGTGCCATCCGGTCATTTTGCTCCCAGAGTGAGAGCTGCGTCCGTATTCTCGGTGTAAAGTCGGAAGCATTCAAGGTGGGTGTTGGGCTCCGCTAAGGGTGCATCTTGTCTCCACTCCTGTTTGTGATTTTCATGGACAGGATATCAAGGCGCAGCCGAGGTAGGGAGAGTATCCAGTTTGGGGGCCTGGAGGTGGCATCGCTGCTGTTTGCAGATGATGTTGTGCTGCTTCCCCATCCGACTGTGATCTCCGACACGCACTCAAGCGTTTTGCTGCCGAGTGTGAGACGGCTGGGATGAGAATCAGCACCTCCAAGTCTGAGGCCATGGTTCTCTCTTGGAAAAGAGTGGATTGCTCACTCCAGGTTAGGGGGGAGCAGCTGCCCTTAATGGAGGAGTTTAAGTACCTCTGGGTTTTGTTCACACGTGATGGAAAGGGGGAGGGTGAGATTGACGGTCTGATCGCTGCTGTGTCTGCAGTATTGTGGGAGCTGTATCAGTCCGTGGTGGTGAAGCGAGAGCTTGCGGTTTACATGTCAATCTACCTCCCCATCCTCACCTATGGTCATGAACGTTGGGTAGTGACCGAAAGGACGAGATCGCGGGTACAAGCGGTGGAAATGAGGTTCCTCCGCAGGTTAGCTGGACTCACCGTTCGGGATAGGGTGAGGAGCTCAGAAATCTAAGAGAGCCTTGGAGTAGAGCCACTACTTATCCGTATCGAGAGAAGCCAGTTGAGGTGGTTCGGGCATCTGGTGAGGATGCCCCCCGGGAGGCTGCCTGTGCAGCTTTTCCAGGCACGCCCTACTGGGCAGAGACCCCGAGGCTGACCCTGGACACGCTGGAGGGATTATATCTCCCGGCTGGCCAGGGAACGCCTGTGAATCCCCCGGGAGGGGCTGGAATCTGTTGCTGGGAAAAGGGAGGGTCTGCCCTGCTTAGTATGCTGCCACCGTGACCCTCTTAGGACAAGCGGTTTAGAAAATGGATGGATAGATGGTAAACAGACCCATTGTGGTTCATGTTGTTTTATGTTGATGAGAGAGCAATGATACCAGTTTACCTCACAGTTGATATTTAACATTAAGCGTGGTCCTTTCCTTACCTCTGTGGCTTCATACAGTAATAAATTGTTGTCAGAGTTCATCAGATGCCAGTTTCAGTTATTTCTATTTGGTTGCCAGGTGATTAAATGCACAATTTTCCCTTCAAGAAATGTATTTTTCTTCAATTTGGATAAGAGTTGAAATGGTAGGATGTATTCCCCATCCACAATAAACAAGTAATTACCTGACATCTTTCTCAGTATGCTGTTCTCTCTGTAACCTGGAAACAGGACTGGAGATGCAATCATTGAGAGTAGCACTTCTGTTTACTTCATGGAGCTAATGGAAAACCATCATGTACAAAGTCCCCTACAGAAATAGCCTTCTCCATTATGAATTTAATTTGTTCCTGTGGGACACACACATTGCTAACATCTTTCCTCCTACCTGACATCTTTACCTAACTCATGTATTGTATTTTCAGCTAAAATTTGATACATTTCTCAACGCTATAATGTCTGTGAAACTATTATGATGAAAATTAATTTGGATTAATTTGGTTCACAGTGGCTTTAATTGCTAATAACGATCTACAATTGTAGATACACATTTTGATTTGATTTGATCACATATTGTTCTCTGATTTTAGTCAATTGGGTGTACAGCCATTACTAGTTGTTTCTGTGGGCCTTCACCATAAACAACTTTCTCAACAAAGAGCGATAAATCAGCAATAAACTGTACTGTAAAAAACTTGACTACCAAAAGCAGACAAGTTCACTATATTCATTTCAGTGCTAGACTAATCACATTTTTCATAATATCCTTTAATGAGACAACGAGATCGTAATGTTTTGTAAAACTTAATCACTAAACAATAATAGTCTGTTTGAACAAAAATGACCTTAAACTTTCAAGCAAATGACAAAACAAAGACAAATATGATCATAGATAGCGCTGGAAACGGATATTAACAAAAATAACAACTACAACTAAAATTTATTAATCCACATCAAATAAATTACTAATTTTATAATTTTAGTTAGTAAGAAGAAGCTATATAAAGCCTGTCCAAGTTACAAAATTCGCATACTGACAACTAGAAAAAATGTAGTTAATATTATTATTATTATTATCATTATTATTATTATTATTATTATTATTATTATTGTTATTATTATAGTAAAATACATTAAAAAGAAATGAGAAACTCTGATTTGGCAAGATATGTTCGGCAGCTGGAAACACAAGCCATGTGATCTGTTTTAAGCGAATCGAAATACATAAACTACTTCCCTCCAGCTTCGAAAGGAAAGACAGACTAGACTCTCATCTGCTGGATCCGATACAGAAAGTTCGTCCTTGAATTTGCAGGCGGACGTGTGTGTCTTTTACTTAGTTGGTTGTAGACTTTAAAATATGGTTTTAAACTTTTTATTTTCTTCTTCGAATCTACCAAGAAACTTTGGAGATATATTTGTTTTACTGCTGTGTACTGAAATAAAACAAATCCAAACAATTTATTTCTTGTGATGAAGAAATAAAATCAAAGGATATAGCTAGCGATAATTAATTAAGAAAAAGACGATTTGAATAATCGCTGTACTTTTTGAAATGAACATTTAATTACAGCAGTTGCCTAACTACGTGTTAACTTTAAGAGATCCAGGACTGGGTAATGCAGGTTCAAAAGATGTTCTTTTTAATTGTCCATACCTACCTGTGGATAAAACGCAAACAATGTGAAATAAATGTGAAATGATTTCTACTTACTTCCCTGGTTGGGAAGAGCATTTAGGACGTTCTTTTCGAAAGGAGTTTTTGTTGACAATGAGGCTGTTGAATTTACTTTACATTGTTGCTAGTCTGTCGCTTTCCACGAACAGAAACTGTCCGGATATCATAATTGACAGCTGTCGCTGCACTTCGGAGCGGTCCAAAGAATTAAGCCGGCAGAACATCCGCGTCAAAGTGGTGTGCAACGGAGCGGATTTACTCGATACTTTACAGCCCAGTTTTCTGCCGAACAAGACTGTTTCTCTGTGAGTACCAAAAATCGAACTAATTGAGCAAAACTGCATTACTTTGCGAATTATTGTTATAGGACCTAGCAACAAATGTCGGTAAATAATAATAATAATAATGATAATAATAATAATCATCATCATCGTCATCATCATCATCATTATTATTATTATTATTATTATTATTATTGTTGTTGTTATTATTATTATTTCTATACATAATTCAGATAATTATTAAAATGTTAATGACAATTGACCAGTAACTAATGACAATAATTATATTATTAACGCTAGTGATATAGTTGGAGTGATATATTGATTTCACAGAAGTGGTTTGATGAGCATGTCTTCAAACAGTATCTTGTGAGTCACATTCATCTCTGAGGAAACCTAACCCAAGCAAAAATCTGAAAACTTCTGCTCTCTGTTACTGTCTACAGAAGTGAATGGAGTGAGACCCAGTACTCACTGTTTCTACAGACATTGATTATAAACCTTCCATCACCTATGGCCACTTGTAAAATTTAATATTTACTTAAACTATTCAGACTGCTCAAAAGGGTAGCTATCCCACACTTAGAATTTAAACCTAAAACCTTCTGGTAAACTACCGAGTTTCTTATCAATTGCACTACCATACCGTCCTCGACTTTGAATTTCCTGAACTCCTGTTTATGATTCAAATATTTTCACTTTAACTTGTGTTCTGTATTATAACCGTAATAGATATTGGTCATGATCCTGACCAGGCATATCAACTGGCATGTTTTTTTCTTGTTTTTATATTTATGTCGAGGGAGAAGGAAAAAAAAAAGTTTTTTTGGAGGTTATTGTGAAGTGTAGGTAAGTGAGAGGGCATTTAATGCCAGTGTCTGACACTGATGTTATTTTCAGTTTCAGAAATTTAAACATTGCGGATATTGGTGGATTGTTTGCTGTTCTGATAAAGCATTGTTACCTTTTGGTTTTTGATATAACTTAAATCATAATCATTCAAAACTTGTGTTGAAGTTTAGAATGATGTTGATGCTTTCCTTTGTGAATGAAAGTAGACTATATTGTAGTCCAGTTTAGTCACTATTGTATTTTATTTTATCCACCGCGAGTAAGTCTTCCTGTAACTACTAGTATAAGTGTTTGTTAGAAAATGTAGTTCTCACATTTGGAGGCTGTTGCTGATTCCAAGACGGAATCACTTAGTGGAAAAGCGTGCAGCAAACAGCTGTGGCTGACATATTGGAAAATCTTTGATTTGACTTATTATGTTGATAAGCAATCAACTTAATAATTATATTAATTATAGTACCTGTACACTGTGTGGTCAATGCCTCCCGAGTGCCTCAGTGGGTTAAAGCTTTCCCCAGGCGCAGACGGAGCCCTACGGGCTGCAATCGCCATTGGACGAACTGTGTTGCTTGCAGTGTAGAAAAGAGACAGGTGGCTCCAAGGTAAGATTGGAGGAAACTAGACATACTTCCTCGACCTCCCTGAGTGTGGTGGCAGGAGTCGTACCAATAAGCCAAGATGTGTTAGCAAAAATTTTAGTTAAAAAAATAAGATGAGAAGTGTAGGTGGATAAGATAAGTGCTGCAAAGGAGAAAATAACTCACGGCACTGGAGAAAAGTACCTAAACATACATGTATTATTTTCCTGTGGTCTGCATTTAAATATCAATTTGCTCTAACTGTTTTCTGGTTTAGGACCTGGACTCTGGCCATTGTCTGGTTTAAGAGCTGGACTCCAACCGTTCCCTTGTTTAGGAGCTGAAATCTAGCCATTCTCTGGTTTAAGGAGCTGAAATCTAGCCATTCTCTGGTTTAAGGAGCTGCACTCTGGCCATACTCTGGTTTAGGACCTGGACTCTGGCGGTTCTTTGGTTTAGGATCTTGACTCCAGCCGTTCTCTAGTTTAGGATCTGGACTCTGGCGGTTCTTTGGTTTAGGTACTGGACTCCAGCCGTTCGCTGGTTTAGGATCTGGACTCCAGCCGTTCTCTGGTTTAGGAGCTGCACTCTGGCCGTTCTCTGGTTCAGGTGCTGGACTCCAGCCGTTCTCTGGTTTAAGAGCTGGAATCTTGCCCTTCGGAGCCTGGGCGGGGCTCTTTCGTACTCTCTTTGCCAAGGTACTCAGATTTTGGAATTTTATATGTAATTTCATGAGCATTCTGTAACAAATTTCCCTTGAGAAGCATATCCGGTATGCAAATCAATGGATAAAAACATTATATTCAAGTATAGTATTTAAACAGATTCAACCACCTTCACTGTTTTTACAACAACACCAAAAAAACAACACTTCTCTAAAATAACTTTTCATTGTTAAACATTTTGCGCTTATTTTAAATCGCCGTCACTTTCCCGGTCATTCAAAAGCGCTATATTTCTCTTTGTTACCACGGCCCAGATCTGGCAAAGGGCTTTTCCTGCATTAGGAAATGTGACCTTTCGCAGCCCAAAGTGCTTTTCCTCTTCTCACTTTTGTTTTAATATGCAATGAAAATAAACATTGATTCGAAGAAAGAGCACTCGTGCACGATTATTCAGAGGGATTTTCAAGTGGATTTACTTAACATTTCCCATCGGACTCTCGGCCTTTCGTTTTTCTTTTCAATAACTTAAGGTCTATATTGTGTTTTTCTATTTGCATTATGGAAGCCGGTGTCCACCGAAAGCTGACGTAGCATGTTCAGATATCTGACCCTGAAAAACAAGCATGTTTCCTTTTACTGTAGCCCCTTAGGCTCGGTCAAATAGTGCATTTGAAATCCATCCTTTTATAAAGTGTAACAACAATATATCAAGTGGAATTTTTTGTCTTTGAGTAGAATCAATTCTGAGACAAAGAAAGATTCTAATTCCTGCTTCTGCAGCAGTTGCCAAGGCTCCGTACGTCAGATGAGACGCATTTTTCCATAGTTCTCTACCTTGGCTGTCCTCTGGAAGAACTCTTTCAGGGAATAGAGATAAGCCTGACACCTCTGCTTTCCTCCGCCTTCTCTGACATCGTCCTGTGGTGACATTCCAGTGCCTGGGAACACACTGGAAACCGTGTGTGGCAGCCTTGGTACCCAGTGAGGTCGGAGGGTCCCGAGGCAATGTTTCTGAGACCTGTTATCTAAACCTGCCTAACAGAAAGGACCTCTTTCTGCCCGGCATGTGTGCAGTAACAGACTTACAGCAGTTTAAAGAAGCCCGGCATGGGTGCAGTAACAGACTTACAGCGGTTTAAATAAGCCCGGCATGTGTGCAGTAACAGACTTACAGCAGTTTAAATAAGCCTGGCATGTGTGCAGTAACAGACTTACAGCGGTTTAAATAAGCCTGGCATGTGTGCAGTAACAGACTTACAGCAGTTTAAATAAGCCTGGCGTGTGTGCAGTAACAGACTTACAGCAATTTAAATAAGCAAGGCATGTGTGCAGTAACAGACTTACAGCAGTTTAAATAAGTCCAGCATGTGTGCAGTAACAGACTTACAGCAGTTTAAATAAGCCTGGCATGTGTGCAGTAACAGACTTACAGCAGTTTAAATAAGCCTGGCATGTGTGCAGTAACAGACTTACAGCGGTTTAAATAAGCCTGGAATGTGTGCAGTAACAGACTTACAGTGGTTTAAATAAGCCTGGCATGTGTGCAGTAACAGACTTACAGCGGTTTAAATAAGCAAAGCATGTGTGCAGTAACAGACTTACAGCAGTTTAAATAAGCCTGGCATGTGTTCAGTAACAGACTTACTGTTGGTTTAAATAAGCAAAGCATGTGTGCAGTAACAGACTTACAGCAGTTTAAATAAGCCTGGCATGTGTTCAGTAACAGACTTACAGTGGTTTAAATAAGCCTGGCATGTGTGCAGTAACAGACTTACAGTGGTTTAAATAAGCCTGGAATTTGTGCAGTAACAGACTTACAGTGGTTTAAATAAGCCTGGCATGTGTGCAGTAAGAGACTTACAGCGGTTTAAATAAGCAAAGCATGTGTGCAGTAACAGATTTACAGCAGTTTAAATAAGCCTGGCATGTGTGCAGTAACAGACTTACAGTGGTTTAAATAAGCCTGGCATGTGTGCAGTAACAGACTTACAG
>JAOYSI010048666.1:15196-26368 GCA_025775065.1 Hiodon alosoides | reverse complement strand
GGGGGTGCAAAGAGTATACGGTAGAGCAGTTAAATAGGAGGGGGGCGCTATAAGGATATATAAACTGTCAATGCACACGGAAAAGGACGCCAAATGTGCCCTCCAAAAATCAGAGACCAATGCAAGCTGTGAGTATAAACTATCCCACCACCTTATCAGCCCCAACTTGTGCATCAACACAAAAGTATTGCAGAAATAAATCAGAACTTGAGACAGGGCCCATAAACCCAATACCTAAATATGGCTTATAAGGGTACCAAACAAGCATGAACTTATGGCTTAAAGGCATGTATGCAGCTCTTATTGCATGCGTTCCTGGGTAAGAGTTTAAAAATTTAAGCTGCCCCTTTAGCCTCCAGCTTTTCACCTTAAGTAAATCAGTTCTGTGACCTGTGCATGTGTAGCAAACCATAAAATGATCAGAACTTTACCAATTGCAAAACCGGGTTCAACACAATTGCATCAAACCAATATATGCCGTACGTCTTTAAACATTTTTGTGCAACCATGAGATCTGCAAGCTCCTTAAAGTTTTTTTAATAAACCAAAACCCTCAATACAGGAGGTAGAGAGAGATGTCGACCTTTCACTTACCATATGGAATACAAATCTTTTCAAGACTGCTATTTTTCTTTGGTCCCGTTTTAGTCTTAGCATCTCTCACAATTAACAGTTACAAAAATAGTTCAAAACAACTATTTGGGATTTGCTTCTTTACAAAAATATTCACAATTTAAAAGGAGAAATTAATTTGGCCCATGTTGGTACGTGTTGTGCATGTGTGCCCGAGTGCGCACCCACTTGCTTTTCTGTTGATTGAAGGACTTGTGCCACTTTGAATGGGACGACTTTCAAGCTTCTATAATGTGCACATCACGATATTGGTCAAAACATGAAATAAGAGGGCTCGTTTGTCACTTTTGTGTAAATCCCTCGGTGTTCTGAAGTACATTTAACCCTGCCAAATATCAGTGTACAAAGCATAATCAGTCGAGGGCCTGGCCCAAGGATATTTGTGCTTCACCACCACCTGGGTGTCTGTATGGAGATGTATAAATGCGAGAGACTACATGTTGCCATTAACTCATAACAGTCAGTCAACTGAAGCACAGAGAAAGGAAGCGGCAGACGCGTCACTCAGGTTTTGGTTCGGGTGCGTCGCCCTTAACATCAGCCTCCTCGTCGCTGTCCAGTCCAGCGCGGCTGACGATTCGCCGCGTGGTGGCGGGGATGTCCCCGCGTCTGCATACAAATGAAAGGATGTCAGAGTTCGGTCACAGACACTCTGCTCCAAGGTCCTTTCGGTGCCGATAAACATTGCATTTCCACCACACATGGGCACAATCCCACCCGCAGAGAACAATACAGTGGGGTTCGTCAACACGGCTGCATGCATCAGCGCAGGAGGGAGGAATAGACCTACCTGAGCTTGCTCTTCAGGCTGCTGACCTCATGGTTCATGGCATCGGCGGACTCCGTAGCGTCCTCCAGCTCCCTCTGCAGCTTCCTGCGGTAGGCGTTGGCCCGTGTGGCCTCCTCCTCCGCCTCCTCCAGCTGCCTCTTCAGCTGCTTTGTCTTGATGTTCAGCTTTTCTGCCTGCAGGTGTGCAACAGAGCACGGAAGGGGGCGCAGTTGATTCTAAATTGCTCATAAAGAAAACTCTACAAGCTACAAGTTAGATTAACGCAATCGTTTATGCTGGTTTAGATGAGACGTTTTGTACAGTAGCGGTGCGGTCGATTTTTTGTTTTGTCGCCTTGATGCAAATCGTAGAATAGCAGCGGATCATGATCTTTGTGCTGGGTACAAACCTGATCTTTGAACTGATCAGCATTGCGCCGCTCGTCCTCAATCTGCAGAGCAGACTCCTTTAGCTTCTTCTCTGTCCTTCGCAGCAACTTTGTGGTCTGCTGCCTCTCCCTGAAGAAAGTGGGGTGGGTACGATACCAGATAAAAGGCATGCAATGCAGCCGGCGAATTAAAAAAAAACCTCAAGATAAAGTCTTGTATAAAGATGGCGGAGAGAGCCAAGCCGTTACTTTGTTTCGTTGTCCAGCTGTTCATCAAGCTGTGAAATCTTGGCCTCCATTGCGGCAATGCTGGCCTTGTACTTGCTCTTCACCGTCTGTTCCAGCTCCTGCAGCTTCTGCTTCAGGTCCTTATTTTGCCGCTCCATCTGGGAGCGCGCCCCCTCCAGGCGCTGAGAGGTACTTCGCTCGGCTGTCAGGTCCACAGTAATCTGGTCGACCTGTTAGGGAGTTATGGAGGCTGGGATTAGGCAACCAAAATGCCGTTTCCAGGTATTAATCAGAGGCTTGCAGACCTTCCAGAACACTACGGTTTAAAAGCCCCAAGCAATGGGAATGCATGATAAAATGGTCTCCAGCTCTGTCTTGCCCCCCTTCTCAGTACCTGAAGCATGGCTTTCTTAAGGCGGTCGTTGAGCAGCTCCATGTTACCCTGCTCCTCCTCCAGCTCCTCCTCCAGCTCGGCGATGCGGGCCTCCAGCCTCCTTTTCTCATCTGCAATAAGGGAACTGAGGGGGAGATGGGAGGAGTAAATGAGGAATTACTACAGTGAACCTCAGGAATTCTCAGGAAGAATTTATTTAGGATGTTGCAATTTATTTAAAAAAATTAAAATACTAGTTTATTTTTACTCGGATGAAGAACCTGCGGATCAACTGGGCCATGGTCAAACACAGGGCACAAACAACCAACTTTGGAATAGACAGCTCATGCACAGCAGCTCGGGACAATGTACTTTTTGGAGGCCTGGTTTTTTATCGCATCCTGTAGCTCGTCCCTCTCTTGCTGGCACTGCCTCTTTATCCTTTCTATAGCGGCCAGTTCCTGCAGAGGCAAAAGGCAAAGGAAAGTGAGGTGACAGTTCATGGAGGGGGAAGAGCGAGACAGACAGCAGAGCAGGAGACTGAGGCGGACAGCAAGACTGACCTCCTGGTGGTGAATGGTGTCAGCCTCCAAAGCCTTGAGCTTCCGCTCATTTTCCTTGGCCTGGGTGAGGGCCTCCTCTCGGGCGTGTCGGGCATCCTCCACCTCCCGCTGCATGTCCTTCATCTGGGCCTGGGTTACAGAGGAGAGAACCTTCCATATCAACAGACTACAAGTGTTCACTGTAATACAGTGTTCACTGCGGAACATCTCCTTTCACCTGCAGCTAGGCCTGTAGAACTGCTTTTCGTAAGATGGATAAATATTACCTGCAATTTCTTCAGCTGCTTGAGGGCATCATCCTGGCTCTTGTTGGCCGAGTCGATTTGGGCCTGCAGCTCTCTCAGGTCAAGCTCCAGCTTCTTGCGGGCAGCCACGGCCACCGAGCGTTGCTTCCGCTCGTCCTCTAGCTCCATCTCCATCTCCCGAACCTGGGGATCCATGAAAAGATGCATTGCCTGAGCTCAAATGCCAAACGTTTACGTTCTGCAGTGCCCAGAGAATCTACACAACAAAGACTGGACATGCTTTTACGGCAGGGACCTCCCACACTGCACCTGTTTGATCAGCGCCCTCTTCTTTTCTTCGCCCATCTCATCACGGCCCTGCAGGTCCCTGTCGAACTGGGCCTTCATAGCCTGCATGTTGACTTCCAGCCTCAGCTTGGCATCTTCCGTTGCCTGTAGCTCATCCTCCAGCTCCTCCAATTGGGTCTTCATCTCCTCCAGCTGCTGCTCCATCATTCGCTTCGACTTCTCCATCTCATGCACCTGGCCACATGGGTAGACAGGACAAATCAAGGAAACTAGTTTTACTTCATTCAAAGCAGTTTATCCAATGATCTTGTGCATAGTTTAAAACCCAGCCTGTTAATGATGTGCTCATATTAGTTTTATAAATCGGTATATACACAAATACAATCAATAAACAAAATTAAATTCAAAATGCTCACGCTTTTTCCAACATCGTCTTTGGAGGACACCAGGTCTTCCATTTCAGCACGCAGCAGCTTGTTGGCCCGGTCCATTTCATTCTTCATGTCCATCATGGTCTCCAGCTCCCGTGTCAGGGCCAGGGCCCTGGTTTCTTTCTCTCTGGCCTCTGCTTCCGCCCGGTCTCGCTCCTCTGCGTACTTACTGGAGATGGTCTTCTCCTCAGCCAGCATCTAAAAGCAGAGGGAGGGCAGAGCGGGATGATGTTCCACAATAGGGAATCATTTCACCTTGTCAAATGCATTTCACCTTTTTACATTTGAATACAAGCATGCACAAGAACGTTCATACTAGCTTCAATGTAAAGTACCAGCATTAGATGACAATCCTCTAGAAATGCCAAACTAATGCTACATAGCGGGTTCATTTGGCTGCATAATTACCTGGTCAAACTTCTTCTGTTTTCTCTCCAGGTTTTGGACCACTTGCCTCAGGTTGTCTTGGTCTACCATCATGTCATCCAGCTCCTGCTGCAGCCGGGTCTTAGTCTTGTCCAGCTTGTCATAAACAGCGCTTTTCTCCTCCAGCTGTAGGGTGACCGCCTCCAGGTCCCGCTGAAGCCTCCTCTTCCCCTCCTCGGCGCTCTCCAGGGAGTTTGCTTCCTGCTCCATCTTCTTCTTAGTCTCTGCCAGCTGCCCGGTGCGGGGAAAAGGCCGCCACAGAGTTACGCAGATGTGCGGACAAGAGCGCAGTGGATGGTGGGAAGAAAAATGTTCAAAAGAACCCATTCGTGCGAGTCACCTCAATGGATAAACGCCTACCTGCACTGACAGAACATTTGTATAAAAAGGACAGAATGGGCAACATGACTGACGAAGCATACCCAAGGGATACCGTTTCACAGAGAGAGTAGAATCATGGAATACTTTAGGCATTTACAGATGTCCTAAGGAAGATGGTATACTCTTTGTGAAGGAGGGGAGGGGGGGGTCACAGAAGAAATGTGCATGGCCCACAGGTGGTAGAGTAAAAGAATACCTGTGACTGCAGAGGGAGGAGTTGCTTCTCCACATTCTTCTTGCTCGCCTCCTCCTCTTCCAGCTGCTCCTTCAAGCCGTTTAGTTCGTCCTCCAGCTGTCGCAGACGAGTGGAGAGGGCGAGCTTTTGCCTCGTCTCCTCCTGGAGCAGTCCCTGCATGAAGAAAGGAACAGGACGAGGAAGAGATGGGTAGAATCATTTCATGGTTAAGATCAGTCTCCACATCAAAAACTAAGCAAGCGTTATGTGGTAATGGGCTCCAAAAAAACAGCTCCGTTTATACAATATAAAGCAATTCAGGTCAAGTACAAAAAAAAAAATTTGTTGGATTTGATCTTTTGATCACCTTCGAACACTACCATACACATTGTCTCCGTAATGCATAACAATCTCCGTATTACAAATACATTTTGATACAGTATACTTGCATTGACATTTGCTGTGAGGAAAACACACTGTGCAGCCATTATGATGAAGCATTCACATTGACCATTACCTACCTGTACATCCTGCAACTGAGACTCCAGAGCAGAACAGTCCTTGGTTGCCTTGATGGACTTGCTCTCCACCTTCCCAAGCAGGCCGTTTACGTTGTCAAGCTCTGCCTACAGCACCAGCGGGGTAAACAAACGTGAGATTACCAAACCAAACGGGTCATACCTCAGCACCTCCTCGGGCACGACCACAACTCCATCCATCAGTGTACCTGCATCTTGGCAATCTTTTCCACCTGCTCCGTCCGCTGCCTTTCTGTATCCCCATGCTTGACCTGCAGCTCCTGCAGCTGGGTCTCGGCCTTCTTCCTGCGGTGCTCCGACTCGTTCTTCCCCTGTAACAGGGTCTTCACCTCGATGGCCAGCTCATTGCGCTCACTCTCCAGTGCCTGCTTGGCCTTCTCCATCGATGCCTTATTCTGTGACACAAAACGGAGAGATCATGGATGGGGCGCCCCACATTCCCCATACATGTATTTTTTATTAGTTGCTTAGCAGAAGCCCTTCTATAATTAAAATTTCCACCAACTTTATTATACCGTAAATGACACCTACAGGCAAGGCCTGCTCCAGCCGCCTGCCTCAGGCGTAAGGGGAAAGCGAGCGTGGCAGTTGTGCACAGAAAGTGTGACCATTACCTTCTTGGCCTGCTCCAGCTGCTCATTGAGCACCTCCAAGGCCTGGCCGTGCTTTTGCCGCATGTCGGCAACCTGCTGCTCGTGGACTCTAGCCTCGTCGTCTAAGGTCTTCTTCAGTTGCGTCACCTCTGACTCGCGCTTAGCCCTGAGAGATCACCAGAAGCAACGCAAATACAGGTTTGTAAAGTATCTAGAATGACCCAAGCCCTGTGTGGCCCAGCAGACTGCAAGGACCACCTCACGTATCAACGCAAGGAATATATTAATACCTGTGATGTCTGACATGGTAACGTATAGGCCCACCTTGTAAAAATTTTATCAAATTCTTGTAAATTTAGAATAACCGTCTAACAAAAGGCATATGACAAACTTTTCTTGTGGCCTAAAGTAACTCCCATCAGCACAGGTATTCCCTAGCTACCGGAGTTCCTGCTGAGCGGCAGTGGAATCCAGGGTGTCTTCCAGCTCAGTCTTCAGGGCCTCCAGCTCCTCACTCAGGTCCCTGCTGTGCTTGTCAGCTTTACTGCGTGCAGCACGCTCAAGCTCCAGATCCTCCTGCAGTTCTGACAGCTGGGCTTCCAGCTCCCGGATCTTTTTCTGGGCCTGGTTCTTCTGGGCAGCTTCCTCCTCAATCCTAGGGAGAAATTAACAAATTGCAGAGATGGTGGGGAATCATTAGGCCCAGGAACAAGATTTGTCGTCAGAGTAAGGGATCAACCGCATTAAATCTTTGCCATGGGCAAACCAACAGCTATGCCCATGCACACCATTTACCACTCACCGTAGACTTGTCAAGCACCAAATACCTTTATTTTTACAATTTATATAGCCAGATTCATACTGTAGCACACGTCTGCCTCGTGTCTTTATTTTTGCTTTGGAGGAACAACCTTGTGTGTTCAACAAATATAATGCGGACAGTTTCGGGAAATTCACTGAACACCCGAGTATATTCAATCATTTCTGAGTTGTGCACTTGCTGCATGCTACACATACTAAAGCCATTTAGATTAAGTATAACAGCAGTGCCACTTCCAAGCAGGTACAAAAGGGTAAAGAGATAATTTTACAGGCAAGGCACACGGTCACCTGTGGGCTCAGTGTTAGACAGACGAGCACAGGTCTCACCTGGCTAGTGCCGCCTGTAGCTCCTCCTCCTTCTTGGCCAGCTGAGCTCGGAGCTCAGCGACCTGAGCCCTCAGCTCGGCGATTTGGTCATGCAGCTCGGAGGAGTCACCCTCAAGCTTGCGTCGGTTCTTCTCCAGCTCCTGTCGTTGCTTCTCCTCCTTGCGTAGGCGGTCTGCCGATAGGCAGGAGGAAAAAGAACAGGGGACACACAAGCTGAGAAGATGACGGTACATGAAAGATGTGGAAAGGCGATGAGGTGAGCAAAAATAGCCTTCAGAGAACAGAAAAGGTCAGGAGATGTGGTTAAAACGTACCTTCCAGGTCAGTGATCATGGCCTCATGTTTGTTTTTGAGCTTCTGCAGACTCTTGGATTTCTCCTCCTCCTCAGCCAGGTTGGTGGCGAATTCAGAGATTCTTTCCTCCATGAGTTTCTTCTCCTGTGGAGATACCATGACCAACAGTCATCCAATGCAATGCCTGGCCTAACTGATCCCAACACATCCTCAAATCAGGATGTGATCTTGTGATGTCTGACCTACACCTAGCACGGTAATCATAATTACAAACCTTGCTGAGTTTGTTGTTCTGATCGTCCAGCAACATGATGTCCTCGTCCGCCTTCTTGAGCTTAGTCTCCAATGTGAATTTCTCCAGCTGCAACTTCTGCCTAGCACCTTCCTCCTCATCCAGTTGCTGCTCCAGTTCCTGCACACAATAGAATAAAAAAAACAAAAACAAATAATTTGACATGTTCTCACAAACACACGGCTCTTAAGCAACGTCACCCTCGACCTCCCTCATTTTCAGCCAAATGCAATGAGACACTTCTGTACCGCAATGTTTTGTTGCATCTTCTTCTTTTCGCCCTGCAGCTGGACAACCCTCTCCTCCTCCTCCTCCACCCGGGCCTCCAAGTCGTGCAGGATCTCCTCCAGTTCCTGCTTCTTAGCGGCCAGACGGGCACGCATCTCCTCGGCCTCTGCGCACAGCTCGGTCTCTGCCTGCAGCTGCTCCTGCAAGGCCTGCTTCTCCGCGTTTAGCTGCAAGACACAAAGGGGCACTAGTGGCTGCAAGCACAGCCCTACCTAGCCTAGCCTCTGCTGGACAAGAACTGACCAGCTGTAAATTTAAACCATTCTCGGTACTGGGTCGCTCTATGGTCCCTTTATCAAGGGCCTGGTGGTACCTGTTGTTGCTTGGTTTGAAACTCCTGCAGCTGCTGTTCGGCCTGCAGTTGCCTCTCCTTCACCTTGACCAGTTCCTCGTCCTTGGCCAGCATCTCCTCCTCCTGCCGACTCACTTGTAGCAGTGGCTTCACCTATGGGAGCAGAGAACGGTCAACATAATTTAACATGTGCAGTACTGCAGACGTCACAAAAAGTGGAACCATAGGCGAATATTGATACTAAGGAATCCCATGTTCCAACTTAAGAAACCTGTGTCTACCTTGGTGAAGAGCCTCCACCATTGCCAGTTCCTGAGTTTGAGGTAGGCGGCACAGTTCCTCTGGATCACCCTCATGGCAGTCAGCTGCTGCTGCCTCTTAGCAAAAGCCCTGTAAGTGGGCAAAAGAGGTACCATTTAATAGTCTGTTTTCCCAACATTTGGGGCAGCAGGAAATGTTTCTCAGCCATCACACAATTCTAAAAACTATTTAATCTTTAATATGATAAAATGGATACAGGTTCATCAAGTGTTTAACTAAAGTAGAGTGAAATCAAAACTGGAAGGTAGACAAAACATAACAATGAAAATATTTAAAACATTGGATGTAAAGGGTATGCCTGAGGCAGCTCAATATTACTGCAGCAAGCGAGGTGTTGTAACGAAGTACCTACTTGCGAGCAACGTAGCCCCGGCACCAGGACTGAAAGCGGATGATGACATCAGTGATCTTTAAGTCACGCTCCTCCTCCAGGTGGGCCAGTACTCCGGCTCTGAAGAATACTTTGCTCTGGCCAACCCGGAAAAGGTTGGGGTCCAGCTCCAGGGCTTTGATCTTGGGAGGGGAAGGCACAGATTAATTTAGACGTACTGAAAGGGTACAAGTTGCCAGGTTACGCTGGTTCTTTTTAATAGACCGCTTAATTTCCTCCTTGTTGGGCTGCAGGGTCTGCAAGTTACAAGAGGACTGGAGTTTTAAACCCTGGTTTAGAACACATTTTGTGGGCTGATCGTCCTTCCCAACACAACCAAAAAGTCCTACCATTAACACACAGGCCTGCTTGCCATCCATGAAGCCCTTGGGAATGGAGTTGGGGGTGAGGATCTCGTACCTAGGAAAGAGGGGAAGAGTTTATAAATGAGAGCATGGGAAACCCAAAGTCCTGTCAAAAAAACCCTGGATATTTGATCAGACGCAGTAAAGACGCACTTCAATCTGAACTCAAAATAGAGAGAAGGGTAGTGGGCATGTCATCTCCGTACCTCTGTCTGAACTCCTGGAAGACAATCCTGTTGGGGAAGCCCTGTCTGCAGATGCGGATCCCCTCCAGGACACCGTTACACCTCAGCTGGTCCAGAACCAGGTGGGGGTCCAGCTTACCTGCCTGAGGGAGGAGGACAAGTTCTCATTTTGCTGCCAGGGCAATACAATGTACGGGAGGTAGGTGCCCAATATAAAAACACACATTTTGAATTCATGTCTTCTCACTTGTCATATGAAAGCGTAGAAAATACGACATACATTTAACTGCTGTTAAATTCTGAAAGGCAAAAATAATGAACGCAAGATATTTTGCTTAAATAAATTGTGTTTTAATACATAGAAGATCGTTATGAGTCATCAGCACTCATGATGCGCAGATCCGTGTCCACAAAGCACAAGACCAAAAGTTGACGGGCACCTTCTTCTCGTGGTTGGGGATGATGCAGCGGACAAAGTTGGGGTTGGTGTTCCTCAACGTGGCCATCAGCTTGGTGAGGGACTCCTTGTAGAGCTGACCCACCGTGCGGAACATGCCCTTGCGTGTCTTGAGGGCCCCAGGTCCCGACTCAGTCATCCCAGCCACCTTGTCCAAACCCACAATCCGGTCCACTACCAGAGGGATGGGACAGGAAGGCAAAAAATAAAATTAGTCATTTGACCACAAAGCTTTAATAAGGTCAACATATTCCCCCCTCCCCCCATCTCCTGTTAAACAGGAGAGAAAGAAAGCCGGAAACACAATGCATTTCCAAATGGGTAGTGTCAGCACCAATGAAAAGAATCTAGAGCATTAACTGTGAGGGTTTCAGAGTAATTTGAACCGAATTGGTGCAACAGGAAGATTGATCAAAAGAGCAAGTACAAAAGTGCGCATAAATATCAAGTTTATGGTTCACACCATAGAACATTAAAGAATTTTACATGAGCACAGAATGGGAGTTTCATTTGTGATTCTCTACAGTACTCTGTGCGTTTAAAAAAAAGAAAGAAAAAAGACGGCTGGCTCTAAGGAAACTGGATCAGAGTAGATCAATTGTACTACTTCCTCACCTGGCCTGTGTGTTGCTCCAAATTGTGGAAAACACCCAAAAATAAGCAAAAATTCCAAATAGATAGGGCATACCAGTATATCAAATGAAATGTGGAATATGATTTCATGTCATATAAATAATAAAGGGATTAAAAACATCTGCCTACAGAGAATTAGCCCAGCACAATCAATTAAAACCCTTTCTAGTGGAATACATCTAGTTTGTTAAATCTGGGCAAACTGAGGGTTTTCCCACCCGCTCTTTCAGGTACAACAAAATAGATCTCCACACCTCACCCCATTACCTTACCGTCTCTCCACAGCTCAGAGATGTACTTGTCCGAGGACTGATTGAGGAGCGTGGTGACGTTGTCATTGAGAGGGTCCATGTTCTTCATCAGCCATTCGTCAGCCTTGTAATCCACCTGAGAAGGAACAAGCAAACATTTAGACGGGGACACAGGACACAGGACACAGGACACAGGACACAGGACACAGGACACAGGACACAGGACACAGGACACAGGACACA
>JAOYSI010048666.1:0-15096 GCA_025775065.1 Hiodon alosoides | reverse complement strand
GGACACAGGACACAGGACACAGGACACAGGACACAGGACACAGGACACAGGACACAGGACACAGGACACAGGACACATACTTTCCCAGCATAGTGCATAATGCAGAAGTCTGCATCATCCTTCAGTTTCTTAGGCTTGTGGAACTTAGGGTGGGTGCCTTGCTCCTGCACCACTTTATCCACAAAGGAGCGATCAGTGGCCTTGGGGAACCAGCACTCCTCGTCCAGCAGGGCCAGGATGCCAGGGGGGTTTGTCTGGGAGGGTAGAGAACAAAGCCATGTAAAAATTCTGAGCTGGCGATGGATGTAATATGTTTATTAGTTGTACATAGGAAAACACCACCATGAGTTGCAAGAACTAAATAAGTCTGGTGGACTCACAGGCTTCTCTATGAGGTCTATGCAGGGTTGCAGGTCCAGGCCAAAGTCGATGAAGCTCCACTCGATGCCCTCCCGCTGGTACTCTTCCTGCTCCAGGATGAACATGGTGTGGTTGAAGAGCTGCTGCAGCTTCTCATTGGTATAGTTGATGCAGAGCTGCTCGAAGGAGTTCAGCTACAGACAAGAGGGCAACAAAAGTGATCTGGTAACCGGTCAGAAGAGTCATCCACAGATGAGTGGACTTAGCATTTCAGTACACACAAGACGTCGACCAGACACATGTTAATCAAAGCTCAGACCTCATTTCCCGCCAGCTGCCTTTACCTCAAAAATCTCAAAGCCGGCGATGTCCAGGATACCGATGAAGGATGCACCCTGCCTTTTGGTCTTATCCAGGGCCTTGTTTATGCGCATGACCAGCCAACGGAACATCCGCTCGTAGGTGGCTTTGGCCAGGGCCTCCACAGCAAACTCGGCCTGCTCCTGCGTCTGTGCCTTCTGCACGTAGTCACGGCCCACCTTGATCCGCGGGGACAGGATTGCGCGGGTGAAGTCGGTCACATTCATGCCCAGCAGGTGGCACACTTTCTGCGCCGCTGAATGAGATAGGGTGGCAAGATAAAGGCACGATATTCTTGTCATTTTAGGGATATTCATCTGCAGGAAGAGTAACTTGTCATACCTGTATCATCAGGCATTGAGGCCTGGTCAGAGTTGCGTTCCTTCTTAAAGCTCATGTTCCCCAGCTGGAGCACTGCAGACACAACCTTCAGAAGACCTGGGAGGGTAGAGGAAAGGGTAAACACACAACCACACCTAGGAGGAGAGGAGATGGATAAACTCTACAGAATCAAGACCGTGAGCAGTTTTATTCTCATTTCATGTACACGTGCAAAACATGAAAAACAAACCGGATAAGTGTGGAACCACAAATGTTCAAGCCACACAACACCGCCTCGAGAGTTTTGCCACTATAATGTACAGGTTCCCAACTCCAGACCTAGAGATCTGAAATCCAGTTGCATTTTATATGCTGCCTTAAATCACTAATGTATATAGAGGATCACAGGCAATTCAGAGCAGCATATAAAACAAACTGGAATAGGCATCTCCAGGAGAAGAGTTAGGGACCTCTGAGCTACTGTGAGAGAGCAAGGGATGGGCATGTCACCAATCTGTTCATCCTCAGGGATGCTCATGATGTTGATGGCCTCCATGGTCTCCATGAAGAGGTCCTTGTCCTTTTGGCCAGGGATGGTCAAGTTGCCATTGGAGAGGAAGCGGTATTTGCTGTAGTCCTCCAGACAAAGCTCCGCTGGTGAATGGAGGGGGTGGAGTCAGACAAACGGAGAGGGAAATACAGTAGCTATGCAGGCAGGACGGTACAGGGGCCATTGAATAGCATAACCATGCATGAACACCAAGTCAATCCATTAGCTCAAAGCATTTTTATTTTAAAAGAAAGCAAAAAAAGTGACCAGAAATAAGTTTTCAGAAACAGAGTTACAAGTGCTCACAGCGCATTTTGTCTCCTACACCAGTCAACAGGTAGTAGAAGATGTGGAAAGCCCGCTCGTCTTTTGCCTGACGAATGGCACGAGACTTCTCCAGCAGATCTATCAAAAGCAGTCAAGGCCAGATACTAGAAGGAAAACGCCACGGTCAACCCTGTCTGGCAAGTGTCTTATTCATCTTCTAGCAATATAAAATTACCCTGTTAGTTGTGTTAGCATTTGTCTACTATGTTAGATTCAGTTTGTCTCAGTGTTTGCTTCACAGTGATAAACGTGAAGGATACACGTCTCAATATTGGCTCCCACGATGTATCCATTGACGTCAAAGTTGATTCTGATAAACTTTCCCTGAGAAAGAGACACAGAGAGGGAATCTTTTACCAAATGTCAACTGCCAGAAGTCATTAACATTAATAACAAGGCATGAGACCATCCTTACGAATCTGGACGAGTTGTCATTCTTAACAGTCTTGGCATTCCCAAAGGCTTCCAGGACCGGGTTAGCCTGCAGCAGCTGCTTCTCTAACTCCCCCTGTTGGACACAATAGGTATCATCCTCAGTTAAAGGGTTACCTTGTTTATTTTATTTTTTTTTAAAGGAGGAGCAGCTTCCTAGGGAGGTTTGTAGCATCAGTGTGCGTTGAATGTCAAGAAAACACATTAAAATCCAGAGTCACGAATGGCCACATGAACTGGAGTGCAAGGTTCTTTCTGCATTTGCTTCTCTATGCTGAAAAATTACATTATGTAACCATGGATAACCATAGGCCATTCCCATACTTTTTATACAAAAAGTGTACATACAAAAAAGCCTGTATGGATGGCAATAAGTGGATTTACTACAAAGATAGACTGCCTTCTCATTGGCCTGAGATCATTAAAGGGATTTTAGAATCATCTTTGCATGACAGGAACTCCATTCATGAGACTACACGTAACCCTGTAAATATACACACAGGAAGAGAAATGCATTTTATTAGAACATGTAATCTGTACAGAAGAGTAAGCAACACAGCGTTACACACACACACACCTAATGTTAATCCCCCACACCATCACATCTTGGCTGCGACACACAAAAACACAAGCCGCATGGCCTCCACACAGCGACGTGTTAGTGCCCACAACCTGACACGGAAGGGGGACAATGCAGCAGTCAAGCACACCCTGGATTCGAAATACGCAGATCCACACCACATGAACAAGTCGCCGACAAAAACGGGTACTGAGAGGAAGGCATTTTCTGAGCCCATTTTATGAAGACTAAACATTAATGGAATTACTTGGTATAAAAAACAAAAATAAAAAAAATTTTCAAATGGTCAACAGCGATAAACCTCGCTTGACTGGCCAAATCGTGTTCTAGTATGAATAGAACAGAGCTTTACTTTTAAAATAAAAAAAAAACGTACTTTCTGGCCATACCCCACCCTGGACTCTTGGCTTATACTTTGTTACGAGCTAACCTGCTACACAAAGCACGCTCCAGCAGTAGAGAGAGAAAGATGGGTTAAATGTAAGATATGGGGGGTGGGGGGAGAGAGTAACTCACATGTGACAGGACTGCGCTGTTCTAGAGATGGGGGAAAAAGAGAGACAACCTCAACAACTGCTACACACCGTCAGTGGCAAGGAGTAAAAAAGAAAAATCTTAAAAGGAACATCACTGTGCTAGCACTGTTCCATTTTTTACTTGATGTACGAAACACCACAAAAACACACGATGGGGGCAGACAGGTCTGGGCCTGAAAGAGGAATTCAGAAACTGCAGGTTTAGGAAAGAAGCAAAAAACAGGAGAAGGCAGTAGGAGATTGCAAGAGTCAAAGCAGATGTTTCAGAGAACATTCTCTGGCTGAGCTAGAGACAGATTAAAGGGAAGGGATGAAATTAAAACAAGGATGGAGACAGAAGGTGGTGGTGGGGGGCAGAAAAACTTAAATTGTATGACCGACCTGGTCCTTTTTGGCCTTGTGAGAAGAGGTCACATGGGCCAGATACTGAATAACCTTCTTGGTGTTTTCAGTCTTGCCTGCTCCTGACTCCCCTCTTAAGGAAGGAAGACACCAGGTAATACAATACCGTCAATAAATAACAAAGGCTAACAGTATATTCCCTAGGGTATTTGGAACCCGAAGCTCAGCCAATAGTTGGACTAGGATTTGCTCAGCTGGAGGCGAAACACTTACGTGCACAGGATGGACTGGTCCTCACGATCTAAGGAGAGAGAGAGAGAGATTCAGAGTGTCCATGGTTTGAGCATGCCGTGATAACAGGGGGTCCTGCCCATCTGATCCTCACCCTGCATCATGCTGCGGTAGGCCGTGTCGGTGATGGCGTAGATGTGTGGCGGCATCTCATGCCTCTTCTTGCCCTTGTACATCTCCACAATCTCCTCCGAGTAGATGGGGAGGTTCTTGTAAGGGTTGATCACCACGCAGAAAAGGCCGGAGTATGTCTGCGGAACAGAGAAGATCCTTTAACATGGCACTTGAGACTCAATACAACAAGGGCATTGGACTAGTCACCCAACTTTGACGCATTTACTATAGGGCACTCCTTTCTAAGGAGTGAAAGAACGTGGCACAGATGAGGGTTTGATACATAAACATACGCAAACCGTGGTGCCATCGACCTCAAAACTTGACATTTGTGGTAGGATTAGGAATACAGGGGAGAAATACCAAGAACTTGCGCGTGCTTTAGGCAGACACAGAAAACATGTTGTCGCCACCGCCACATTGAGGCTTCTCTTGGCCAATGCCCGTTTACAATGCAGGAATGCGGTAAATAGCATAACATGTTTACACCTTAGCCATGGAGGTGGCTGCTGAGATCTACAGAAAACATGTGCGCACAACGCAAGATAGTGAGAAAGGAGGAAGCTGAGGTTATAAACCTCCATCTGCTCCTTTTCACCTCTCGTCCTGGCAGAAATGCCAGGAGTAATGCTCGACCTCCTCAGTCATGAGACACCAACTCCATTAAGGGCCGTGGGACCAACTGGATTAAATTTTAAACCGCCAGTTCATGGGCAGACAGTCTCAAACTAGTTCATCAACATCAGACTAGATCCCCATTTAACAACGCTAATGTAATTGTTACTGAAACTGCATCTTACGTAGATGAGGCCCGAGTAGTATCTCTCCTTCAGGTTGTGCAGGACGGAGGCCTCGTTCAGGCAGGTCAGCTCCGCCATGTCCTCCACCTTGTTGAACTTGGGCGGGTTCATCTTCTGGATGTCGTCCTTGCTGACCTTGACCTTTTTAGCAGAATCGGTCAGCTCCACCAGACACTCCTCGCCCTTCTCCTCGAGCAGCGACCCGGCCTCAAAGCCCAGCCGCTCCGACGGCACCCACACCAGCTTCTTGGTGGCCCAGTCGGCCTGCGCCAGCGGGTTGTTGACCAGGTTGCGGTCCACATAGAGGAACTTGTCTGCATCCGACATAGTTGCTAAAGCGAAATAAACTTCATTAAGTGAGGGCGTTTGAGCAGTGCTAACCAACTCAGTGAAATTAAGTCAATTAAATATAGTACCATTTACAAACAGCCTGTCACAAGGCACTGTAAACAGATTTTCGTGAGGGAACCAAACAGACATTTCATAAGCCAATTATTAAATTCATTCCCTGACCACCAAGAAAAGGTGGGGTATAAATTATGAAACAGTCGTAGGCAGATATTGCAAAATAAAAAATAAAAAAAAAGATTCTCCAATGTAAAAATGTTCTCAGGTCAATATGGAGAGAATATTCAATAGGCAGGCAGACTTCTATAAACCTATACTGGACAGACATCAGTGGGTACAGAACCTGGCACCAACCAAATGGGAACCAAATTATATTAGTGAACTTCTTTAGTTCAGCAACTGCCATTGTTCTCCTCGCAAGTAAATTTTATTTTAAAATCAGACGGAATGCACAGACAATGCTGTTAAAAAAAATAAAATTCTCACTACAAAGCAAGGTTTTTTTTCAAAATGAAACCTCTGTTGACGTCCACTTCCGCGCTGTGGCGTCTCCTCTGTTAGCATCTGTTTAGGGCCAAGCCCTATACAGTCATGATGAGGGATCATGCTCGAAGCTGTGGATCTTCCAGTGGCTGGCTAACAGTTTAAACATGTCAAACCTTGCAGAAGCAGGCCTTATCAAGCAGAAATGTTTGGAAGCACATTCTAGCACCATAGCCTCAATTGCACTAAACTGTGGAGCAACCAGACAGGAATCGGCATGTAGAGTAACCCACTATGCACCATTTTATTACACCATTTGCCTTAGTCATGCACTGTTACCATCTCCAAAGGGAAATAATCATTTTTGAATGCTGCGGGATATAATGCCATCCAATTTGTTTTAATTAAAAAATATTGTAGAGTTACAGGGTTATTCTGACAGTTTTGGGTGAAAAACACCAGTTTAAGTTTCACTTACCCAGGCTAAAATAAAAAATTTCAAAATCCCCCCGGTCTTCTTAGAAAGCACCTTCTCTGACTCTTGTATTATTTCTCATCAATTCCAACAAACTGTTAGACAGGCACAAACATAGTGAAACATAGCACCTTGGCACCTTGACCCAAATTGGTTTCAGCTCAATGTTCGAGGTGGTATTCTGTCTAATCACTCACTAACAGTTCATGCACACACGATGGCCCAAAATAACCACTGCACAAACTTGTACGTCAAAATTAGGGGCAAACACCATCTTGGCAAGACTGAATTAGGCCCCTGAGCTTGGCCTGGCGGGACAAACATTGAGAAGGAACTTTATGATGCTATTGGCAGAGGAGGACACCGTTAAAGAAAGGAAAGTAGGTCTTGGGCCTCCTGGGACAATGGCAGGTTTCACAGCCATTCTTATGCCTAGGCTTACGACAATGACATCCCACACACACCCAGATGTTGTAGTTTAGTAATGAGCTCTCCCCGCTGACCATGCATTGTTCAGGTAATGGCATTTCTGCATTTCAAATACTCGTATAGCTTCTTTTTTTTTTAAATTAAATTGTAAGCTACAGAGAAGATGAGCATACAATTTCCAAATCTTACTTTAGAAATGGGAATGCGTTTATTATGGTTTATATGCACGGTGATATCCAATTCCTCTGAACACCATTCTTGAATTTTAATTTCAAAATAGAGGTTTCCTTGTCACTGAATAGTTTAGGCATTAATAAACCAATCTTGATCTTCTCCTCGTAGGGCATCCACACTGGTACCCATTTATCTTTCAGTCAAGTCGCAATGCAACTCGCACAGCTACCATGTAGGAAGCATTCAGAGGTGAAATTTGGGATGCAGGCTTTTAAGATTGGAGGTACTTTATTCAGGGTGTGGTGTCTAATGAAATTTCTCCAAATTATTCGGTTTAGACTTGTTTCAACATTCTGCTTTTGGGCTGTATAAGATTGCAGACCAGAGGAGGTTTTTGCGTAGCTCAACATGACGTTAACGTGTGTCCGGTCCAGTCAGTCATTGTGCCGTGTGTGTGTGTGAGTGACTGGATTCTGCATTACTTTAACACAATAAAGAATGCCAAAGATCTTTCACTCAAACCAACTACCTTAACTACTCACTATATAATCTGTGTTATGCCTGGGTCAGCCAATCTGCAAGAGATAAATCCAAACAGACATGTAACCGATAGCAACAGAACTGAGTGATGCTGCTCCATTCGTCGCTCTGCCATCAGGCAGCCAGGACCACGCTGGCACCTGCAGTCAAGGGCTACGACACCACACATCACGTGCCCCTTTGACACCCAGCCTAGACATCTTCACTATATCCATCCATATCCGTCAACCCCATCCCCACTCTGTTCTCTGCCCCACCTTGCTCCAACCTCAGTACCCCTCCTCCCTCTGCGTTGGGGGCCAGAAACCGAGCACATGGCCATCAGAGCGAGAGCGAGAGAATAAAGAGATAAAGTAGGAGAGGTGTCACCTGCCTCTCCCTGTAAGTTCATTATAGGCTCAGACGCTGCAGTGCTGATTAAAAGGAGGCCACACCAAGGGGGAGGGAGAAGAAAGCGAGGAAGGAAGGAAGGAACAGGAGAAGTAAATTCTGCTGAGCAACACTGTGGTCTTTTTTTTTTTTTTAATCACTGGTTGACCAAACGTTGGGTGAAAAAAGAAGAAAAAAAGAAAAAAAAACCTCTAAAGATGGGTCACTCATTGTGGGCACAATTGTAAAATGCTTATTTAATGCAGGAGATGGTGTTTTTAATTTGGCAAGTTTAAAAATAAAAGCACAAGGAAGTCATTAAAGGTGCATTTGTGCTGACTACGTTTACAGAGAATGTATACAGGCCACACACAGGCACACCATCAGCACAGTTTGTTCTCACATAAAGGCTAATTTGCCAGCACAGGGTTTTAGTTTTCCACTCACACATGGTCACAGTTTGGTATTAAAACAGAATAGTCTTAGATAGAAGTAACCCAGTGACAGGAAAACAGGATACAAACACCACCGTTACAAAATAGAGGTAGTTCAAGTGACAGTTTGTGTGGCAACATACTGTCAGCTGACAGAAAATTTGATCATTTCAAATCTTTCAATTCTCAGTGTTTAGAACGCTTTAAAAAACAAACAAAACCACTTACCATTTATACAGGCGGCCAGTTACTGAAGCAACACCATCAATGCTTGAAGCGGTGCTCTTTTGTATTAGCCCGATACTTCCACCACACCACCATTACCATAACTCTGTCGTAAATACGCAGAGTAGCCAGCACTTCCTTTTATTCCGCGAGCCACCTGCAATTACGCACCATCCTCCAGCTCTCCAATAAAGAGCTGAATGAATGCCAGAAAACAGCAGACAGGGAGTGGGGTTTGCAGACCAACAGAAAACATGACCACTTGTACCATTTCATTAAGGTTTGGGGAGGGGTGCAGACGAGATTATTAAAATGGAAAATCAGAATTATGTGCAGTATCACTCCAAAGTCGTAATGCCTGACGCCAGACAACCATAGAATGTAGTGCGATATCCATTCTAGTTACTGCATTACTCACACGCACCCAGGCTCATGATTCAAGAGTTAATCTGAATATATCACAATAATCCATGACCACCCCAAGGGTCCATGTTCTTCTCCTCAGCCATCTCCATGTCTGCCACTCCACATCCATTTCAGTTTCAATGTTTTCACCGACCAGTTCTAAGCCAAAAGGTGACACCAATGTCCATTTGATTTTGGATTTACATTGCATGATCTCGTTCATACAAATCAAAATTTCATAGCCCAATATAGCCACCAACTTACTTTACTGGTGGGAACCGGGTTGGCTATCAACAGATCATCAAGAGCCCAGTGCCAATGCTAGGCAAGGTTTCTAGGACCGAAGCAGTAAATAGCTCACGGTGCCCGCCGTAGCGGGAGAAGCTAAAAATGTCCATGTTCCACAAAGGGAGTCGCTGCCCTTGAGTTAGTAGTGTACGGCGGCAGCAGCAGCCTACACAGCGGCTGTTCTTGAAGTGAAGGAAGCCTAACAAAGTAAGAACTACTAGCCTACTTATCAACGTCTAATTAACATGCCTGACAATCACCTTAACTGTCGTTCTAATTCCTACAGAAAGTGGAACACACTAGCAAAACAATTAATTGTAAGGACAGTTTGATTGGAGGCCTAGACACATTTACAGCTTCTAAACACCAGATAGTGAAACCGTTTCTGAACAGCTGAAATTATTTTTAGCCTTGACAATAGATTGATTATTAGAGCAGCCACGTCCGATATTATATCTGATGCCACGTTAATTTGTGTTAATACAATTCAAAATGCATGTACTTTTGAAGAGGTTTGAGAGAACTTTCATTCCAATATACTACAGGGTGCTTTGCGTTTAGTACACGCAAAACGCTAAAGCATTTCATACACCCCAACAACCGTTCACCAATACAAAAAAGTCCGTTAAAAGGCGCTCCAAATCGGCGACCAAGTAAATCTACCAGTCAGAATAGCAGTCTTGAAATGAATAATGTAATCCTCATTCCCCCGCCGTCTTTCTACATTGGCACCTATGACTTGTAACCTCAATTGTGCTTTTGCCACGTTCCTGCCCCGCAAAGAACAGCATCAGGCGTTTATGTATATAAAAGGGAGTGAGACAAGACTCAAAGTTCACGCATATGTGGACAATATGCAGGTTTAGTTATAACCGCAGCCATCATCAGCACAACATGTATGCAACGATTCGTATGGGCATTTATTATAAGGTCGCAGTTTGCGGCTCCTTTTTTCAAAAATACATAAGAGCAAACCGGAGCAGCACAGCAGTGTCGGAATTCGTTACAATAAGGAAGTTATAGACCATACAAAAAATGAATCAGTGACGACAAGCAATTGAGTGAACTGCGTACTGAATGTATCAGATTATTTAATCGAAAAACGAACCAGGAGTGTACGACATCACCGGTTACAGTATAGGTACGGCGTACACCGACATTGGAGTTATACTGATTGAGCATCACAGAGTTTAAAAGGATAAACTTTAACCATTGTGATTTACTGAGGTTGACTGCATATGGGACGACCATTTTAGTGGTTCGGTAATTTCACGTCCTGCGTATATTTTAATTTTATCTTTCAATTGATGCAAGTCATTTCCTGTACCAAGTTCCTCCTTTCAAAAGCATTCTGGATTACTTAAAATGCCAACGATGACTCATATTAAAGCATAGCTAAACATCTCACTAGTTAATTAGAATCTGCCTGGGGACCAGCGGACTGGTGTATAATTTATCAAACAAACAATACGACTGAAATATCTTACCGTTCGTGTGCTGTAGTACAATTTTCCGCCGTTGTAAGCTAAGTACCGACTCAGTCAGATGATAGGAAGGACTGAGAGACTTTTAAAGAAACCTACCTGCAGTTGCAGACGCTGAGGGGTCGATTCGGCAGCTCAGTCAGTGCCCGTATTCAAACTAAACAAACCCCCTTCTTGACAGATGGAAAGCTCGCAAAGCGGTAGGATCAACTAGCTTCTGTTCGGTCACCGGCACTCTCCCTTCCCTTTTCTCCTCGTTCTCACTCCCTCCCTCAGTAAATTGTCTCGTCTTGCACAGCCTGCACGGGTGTGGCCAAAGGCAGGAACCTACACTAATTATGACTATTAAGAGACCAGAGCCCCTCAGGTATCGTCCAGTGACCGGTTTAGAGCGCCTTTATGGCTGAGAAAGTTCACGAGAAAGTTCCATGTTAAAGATATTTAAATAAGTCTATAGCAATTGTACAGTAAGCACTCTATCAATTACTGCAGTGATGCACGCTTGTTGCATTGTAAATCACCTTGTTTACACCTCACTTAACAGAACTGTTTGGATAATTGATGGAACAGCTGAACTATTCGAATCTGATGGAGAAACAAATACGTATTTATGCGACCCTAATATTGAATTAATAGGATTCAATAATAGAAATCATAAACACAATTTTGGTCATCAACGCTATTACTACTGAAAATAACTACACAGAAAAGCAAGCAATATTGTTGTTAATTAA
Source organism: Hiodon alosoides (assembly GCA_025775065.1). NCBI lineage: Eukaryota > Metazoa > Chordata > Actinopteri > Hiodontiformes > Hiodontidae > Hiodon > Hiodon alosoides. Next base: position 3,695 of record JAOYSI010048666.1, on the reverse strand, counting down.
AAATGACTTCAAATATAATAAAGCTCCACCCAGTTCTCTTAGCACATTCATTATTAGGGTGAAATCTGTATAGAGTTGTACAGGGGGACAGAAGAAATGGCGATGAATGGTGAAAAGTAAGAGAAAGAGAGAACAGATGGACGGAGAGTTGTTGAGGGAGTCTTAGGAATGCGGGGCTGCGTCCGTACCTGTCTAAGATGTTTCACTGGAGGTTGCGGGAGGGGGGGATTCCACACAACACTTAAAGACTCTTATGTCCATGCACACTCATGATCCTCACACCTGTGTTTACGCGTATGTCTCTGACTGAAAATAGAGGCAACAAATCGATCAAGAGAGTTGGCGAAAAGGGGAAGTAGACTCTTGTCTGGTTACAGTGGTGCTAACAGAGTGTGTCCATTATGCGAAGGACACACAGTGCAATGGAGATTAGCAGTTTGTATTAAACTAATTACCAATTATTATTGTCTGCTAAATAATGAGATGGATGAATTCATATTGTATCTTTCAAAAGGGAGTGCTAGCATAAATTGGTGTCAGTAGTTATTTGTATAGGCTTTGACAGAACTAATCATCTCTATGGTGTATTAATGCATAAGCCATAGTATGGGCTCTCATTTTAACTTAGTTCAGCTCCCGTTCATAATAGAATAATAGAATAACATGTTTATTGTTAACCGTTCAACATCAGTGGTAGAAAATAATTAGGGGATCTCCCAGTGATGTATTTTAACAATTAAAACACAGGTTAAAACATACATTTACATATTTCCTAGCCCCTTTCTATCACACATGCACATACATACCGTTTTTTAACTACTTCATCTTTTCTTATAATTAGTACACAGGAAAGAGCCTTTAAAGTTAACCCTTTGTCCAAAACTGTCAGTATCTTAAGCGATGTATATTTCAGAATACGAATTCAGATCATAGATTTACTGTGGGGAAAAAAATAATTTCACAAGAAAGATGTATTGTAGGTGCATCTGGGTAACTTGATCAGGCAGGAAACACAAAACAAAACTTTAATATGGACAGAATTACATGAGGATATCCTGAGAGAGAAATGGGGATTTCAGGAAATCTTTCTGCAGTGATTGGCTTCGCCCGTTTGTTCTTCCTTATATGGTAGAAGAGTGGAAAGAAAGGGGAAAAAGAGAGATAAGGGTGTGTGTGTGACTTACTGTTTTTCCGAAAGAGCTGTAGTGTTCACAGGAAGACCTATCACACCACCACACAACCCACACAAATGTTATTTGGCCTGAAAGAGGAGTAAATTCAGAGAGGTAACATTGCCCATGTTAGTTGATTTTCATGCTCAGTATGTAATATCAAATTGGTGATATCATTTTTCTGGTATACCCTTCAGAAATGTACTGTCTGGAGAACAGCTTTCTCCACGATTTACTTCAGTAAATCATCCAGGTGTAATGAATCAGGGACCATCTGATATACAAACTGGGTAAGATAAAGAAATTGAATGAATAAAATGAGAATTGTACCATATACCAGAAACAGCCAGACTGAAGCCCCTGGAGAGCTACAGTTGGAGAGGTGGCAGCCGTAGTCAGAAATTGATCATTATAAAGTTATGTCCCTCAAAACATTAACAATCAGACTGCACATTAATCACTGATTGCATCCCTGTGTTGTTGAAGGAGCTTATTTAGAAAATGTGGGATAGCATCAATACAAAACGAACATATCTGACCTACTTAGCTTCTTTTTTTTTTTAAAGTACAAACCTAGGATGATAGCTTTCCTTTTGTATGCAGCTTTAGCTTCCTCGATTACCCAGTGACTTAGCACCGCCTTCTGCTAAATGTTCCGCTTCTAGGCATTTTTTTCTTCTCTGCGACGTAATGACGCTACGCGAAATGTGACCCGTTCACGGGACGAGGCAGCGGAGTAACAGACGCACAGTGACGTACTTTTTTTTCGTAAATATATATATATCTGAATCTATCTAGGATAGATATTGGATATCTAAAATTACCGACAGCAAGAAAATTACCCCAGCCCAGACAGGTTAATGGCAGAACTAGGTTAAGCATGCAAGGGCACGTCCCTGCGTACCAGATTTCCTGCACTGATTAGATGGTCGGGCCACATTGAAAGAAGGAGTTACTCTGGCAAAGAAGGTAAACTGCTCCTCAAACACAGTCTCGGTATGTGCGTGCCCGGGCCTCTTCCTCATGCCATACATGCAGAGGGCTCCCAACATGCAAACATTTTCTCCTCTCACCTCCCGCTTTACACACAGTGAGCACCAAATTACACAGACCACAACAACGGATCTCTTCTTTATTAATTCAATCGTACAATTTATTAAAGACTCTATTAAAATATACTCTAAACAAACCCGCAACATACAATATTTGACTCACAAAGGACAGACACTTCAACACTGAATGATAGGTGCATACTTTCACTCTGGCATTTACAACAGTCAGTCGATGTACCTGTATAAAATGAACACTTGGCTTTCCACTAGCATCAGATCTCATGGACAAAGCTAGGAACAGCAGACAAATCACATCAACCAATTTCTTTCTCATCTTATCACACCCCATTCCATTATTTACCACTACAGTATACATAACAATTCAATACAATGTGGTGATCCTACAGAGTAAACCTATAATGTACTGCAGTACAGATCCTTCTATCACTGCAAGTAGATTTCTGTTTTAAAATTGCCTTGATATCGTTGGGGAAATTCTTACATTCAATGTAACAACATACATGTTATCTCATATGCACGTGCACGTCCTTATACATGCACAGAAAAACCGACATACACTTTAGATGGCTGAAGGTGAAAGTGGATCTTAGCATCTTTATACAGAAAGTGTGTATATTTGAGGAGGGGGGTGCAAAACTCATTGGCCATTTGTCAGACTTGGTAGCCAGCTAGAATAAACGGATAGGAAAGAGGGAAGGACCGGGCAGGGACAGGCACGTCCAGTTCATCGACCAATGAGCTTGCCAACAAAAGAGTCCAGCTGGTCTTCATCTTTTATCCCCACAAACTGATCAATGACATTACCTCCTCGCATTGCAATCACAGTAGGCACTGCTGACACCTTAAGGAGGAGCAATGATCAAAAATGATGTAAGTGATTGTGTACAATTATTATACTGTGATCTCATAAGTGCGTTTATGGTATCAAACATTGACAATGATAACAACAATATCAGCTTTCTTCATCTCACCCCATATTCAATGGCCAGGTCAGTGTGATCGTCAATGTCCACCTTCGCCATGGCAACACGACCTTGCTGCTTAGCAACAGCTTTCTCCAGTCTGGGTCCCAAGATTTTGCATGGACCACACCACCTTTAGGACAACATTTAGGTAGTTAAATGAGGTTATGTGAACTGACAATCTATGATGCAAGAGGCAAACACATTTAAATGAACATACATTATTTTGATGTGACAAACTGTATTTGTTAGTATAGATTTGCTGTTCTTAACACAAAACCATTACAAATACTGTCACCCCCCTAACTGCAGCATGTATTGCAATAGAATATTCCTTTAACATAGTTACAACATACTGGATTACAGCATGATTCTCTAACCAAATTCTATTTAAAAAAAAGGGGGGGGGGGGGGGTGTTTTATAAAAACTGAGCGGGAAAATCAAACAACAAAGGGAGGTTGCTATTGACGACTCTCTATGTGAAGTC
>JAOYSI010048655.1:0-26369 GCA_025775065.1 Hiodon alosoides | reverse complement strand
GCGTTTGTGTTTATTAAGTGAAGCCCACCGTGGCATGGAATCTAAAATCTATTAAGATGTTAATCTAGAAATAAAAAATCTATATTTTAAAATAGTTTTTTGGAAAAATGGTGAATGTAGAAACTCATATTTGATCAAAACCACCCAGCCATTAGTATGCTATTTTATTATGAGCAGTACTGTGTACTTAACGTAACACATGGTGTGATACCATATAGTACATTTCATTCAGCAGTTCATTCAGAGGCACATTGGTGTTAGTGCTAGGGTCCTGGATTCATATCCGTCTCAGGTCACTGTCTGTGTGGAGTTTACATGGGTTTCCCCCAGGTGCTACAGTTTCATCCCACTGTCACAGTTAGGTGGATTGGCGTCTGCTGTGTTTCTGTGTGTCCCCGCCCCTGTGATGGACTAGCATCCCATCTTGTGTGCCTTGCATCCTATTCCAGCTGGGTTAGGCTACGACACCTCACGACCCTGAGTTGGATTAGCGGTTTCAGAAAATGGATAAATGGATAGAGATTCGGCAATAATAAACTTTACTTCAATATAAGGTTTATTGTGAAAACTTTAAATGTTCAAATTCTGGCCAACAAACTTAAATACTAATTTCTGACGAAAAGGTCATCTCAACCCTGGTTAGAAAACATTAAATATATATGTACCTTGTCTGAGTAAAAAAAAAATATATATATATATATATTAGAGTTCCACCTTCAGAGACTCACTAAACAACAACATGTCATTATCCCTGCCACTTCTCCACAGTCACTCCAGTGGAAGGTGCTCTACGGGCCTTTCTCTGCCGGACTTGCATCTGTTCATTCAGACAGCTGCCTTACTTTGGTAGCCTCACACTATCCCTCCCCCCGCAGTCAGCCCACTGCAATACTCATCTGGTGTTGCCAAACCCTTGAGTTTCCTCCCCTCTGTCTGAACCCTAGCTCTGTTAAGGTTCTCCCCATTCCTGCGATTTCCCTACAGTAGCTCCCCTCATCAAGGCGTTTTTGCCTTCTGATGGGCGAACCCCTTTAACAGCGGGTTTCGCTTTTCAGTTAACAAATTATTGCTTTCAGGAACAGTGCCCTGAAATGACATTGTTCCTGCTGTATCAACACAACCATTTTCTCCTTTATCAGAGCTGACGAGCACACTTTACTCCATGCCACATAAAACACAACCGATCATTAAGTCTTACGAAGATTGATGATTGAACCAGCATGAAACACAGCTTTATCAAAAATCATATTATAAAAATATTAGATACCTTAAAATCTAATTACAAGCAAGCAGTCGCGCATATGTGAAGGTGAAAATACCAACGGATAGTCCACAGTCAGTGATGTTTGTAGATGTGTGACGTAGAAAGCCTTACTTAACTACACACAGTGATGTGTTGAAACAATATGATTAATATTACTAAAACTAAAATTGGGCAAAACAGGGCTACCCTGTTGATGCTTTCATTTCAATGGAATCCTCCAGCTTATGTGAATGTCCACAGATCATGCAGGTTGGCTTTTCCTGGTGTTGAGACTACACATTGATTATGCTCTTGGAATGAATAGGTCAAAAAAAGGCAGATTCTCATGAAGGATGAACACTTTCTTCTGTGTTTGTAAATTATGCAGCATATTATAGCATACTGGGGCTATAGATCTTCATGGTGTTAAAAATTCCTTCTGAGTTTTGATTTTGTGCATATAATTTTGTCTACTCACTACAGTAGAGAAAAGACTGCTTTGAGACACAAATAATCTGTCCAAAAAACAATGTCAAACTAGTATATAAATACAAACAAACAAAGGGTGTACCGCTCTGAAGGTCCACAATGCTCTAATAGGTCTTGGCATTAATAAACAATGGTCTGTGCCCTAGGTGGTTAGTGGCGACTTTTTGCAGGAACTCACAGTCCGTGATTTGCTTCAGAGCAGAGTCTTTTTTTATAACTGGAGTGTGTGGATTTGAATAGAGGGAAGTTCAGCTTGAGCTAAGAACAGGGTGCATCTCCTGGCCCTTCCTGGAATTTTCCCTGAGACCAGGAGCTGTTCTCACAGGGAGGGGGCCATTCCACCCGGCGGACTCCATAAATTCATCAATCAAACAGCAAGACAGGTACTAAACAATACTGAATACAATACTGAATTATAAAAAAAAAAAATTTAAGCCTTGATATGAATCTCCCTTTTAAATTAAATATCAAACAGCTAAAAGAGGTCACATCCGTCAAATAACCTTTCAGAAGCAAAAAACTTTTTCTCCCCTAATATAATCTGCTCGTAGGTGTTAACAGTAACAAAGGGGGGAGGGATCTGTGACGGTAAAAAATTGGCCCATTCTTAGTGTGTACCACAGGGGCAGGAGAGATGCATCTAAATACCATTTAAAGTCAACAAATGATGACTGAGTAAAGAATTATCAATACACTACAAAGAAATCAATAAAAACAGAAGTAACAAGGACGAGTGACAAGGACAAGAGGCACACAAATGACCAGTGAGATAGAAAGATATATGTTGGTGTGATTAGGAAACCAAATGGGGTTGTCTGGGAAAGGGGCCATTTGTTCAACAGATTACAACATAAAATGTATTTTCACAGGTGTTTACAATTTGCCCCTCCCCCCAGCATATCACTCTATCCCTCCATTATCCCACAGCACAAGGAAGTTCTGTAGTCCCGGTTGTCAAATGGCTCATCAAAATTAGGGGGCATGTGGGTGGGTAAAAACAACTCAGAGCCACAGAAAGAGAAGTTCCCAGGCATTCTAAAGCAAGTGTTATTTGTCCCTGACAACTGTGGAGAGTAACCAATAAACACTTCAAAGCAGGCTACATCTAAGAGTGCCTTGCTGCCACGGTTACCAATTCAGGACAAGCTACTCCATTGAAGACATACCTTTATAGAACGTTTACCTCAAAATACAGGCTGGATTTCAGAAAGTCGGGGTCGTTGCTGGAATCATTTGAAGGTATTTGTCTCCTTGCGACAGTGACCGGAAGAGCACAGTAGCAGTTCTGAAGAGGGTGTAAGCAGGGTGTCTGTGTCATCGAGAGGGACCTGCATCTCCAACAATCGGCCCTGAATCTCACGTCAGCTGTGTAGCCTGTAGCGTCTTAAAGAGATGGGTGGCTTAAAGGCAACTAGAATCGGAGGAGACAAGTCGTACTTCCTCACCATCCCCACGTGTTGGTGAATTTCTGAAAAAATTATATACAAGTAAATAAAAGTAAAAAGTTGTAGATTAGATTCAAATAGAGTAGACACTATGAGGCACTGTGCTCAGACACACCCACTCCTCACACTTCCCACTCAATGAGATATGCAGTCATCCAATGAAAACTATCATCCAGGAAGCATGGTCTTCTATAAAAATTGGAAGCTACTCTCAACTGCAATGCAACTTCATTTTACATTTGCCCAAAATAACCACATAAGCCAATTAACTTCTACGGCCTCCACTTTTGTAGTAAGCTTTGCCGAATCAAAGGCTTGAAAGAGAAAGATGTGCTGGATAGGCACCACATTGACAGCCTAAGTCTGTGAATATCCCTGATGTGACTGCTCCAGAGGGACACCAGTGATCGACGGGGAACTCCTTCAGCTTTGTGGGCTGATCAACAGCATTTGCGAGCGTCTACCTGCCAGCAAATCTTGGGTGTTTGAGAGGGACAAAGAATGTATCCATTGCTTACCTAACCATGTCCAAATCACATGGCGTCCCCCTTCTTTGTTTAGTAGGAGCTAGAGACAGTGTTATTAAAGCAGTATTTCCACTGCAGAGCTGACAGGTTGTGAAGCTGCTCCCCGGAGGCCGAGTTCTCTCACCCACACACGGCACACGGACAGACAGAAGAACAGGCGCACGCTGCTTTAATGTCGGTTTGTTGTGTAACGGCATCAGAGGATTTATAGAGCGAAAGACAAAAGAGCCACAGCAGCCAACTGCACACACACACACACACACTCACACTCACACACACACACACACGCACACACGCGCACACACGCACACACGCGCACAACACACACACACAAAATGAGGGGCTGCTGCTCTGCACAACAGCTGATTCGGACAGGTTTAATGCGGCTCCTTTCGTCCAGAGCCAGCTGGATGCAAAAATCTTACCCTACAGTAATCTCAGCCAAACAACGAATTCAGCTCCCTATCCCTCTTTCCCCTACTAATCAACAACTTGTTCAAACTTGCTCAGTGGAAATATGTCATCCTGAAATCTGAAGCCACTTTTTCCTGGAGAAATTTCATATGGTCCATCCTAACTTCAACCTCTCTTGCTGTATAAATGTTAATGTCAAGGAAAAGTCCTTCCCACAATCAAACCAAATGCATTCTCTTTTTTACACAAAAATTCCAAATTTGGGTGCTTCTCCCTAGTAGTAAAAAAGTAGTTTTTCTGTTGAATGCTGTTGTATGTTAGTTGAATGCACCTCAGCACTGGCCTGAAATTGCGTAAGCATGTCAAATGGGAAATGGGATAGCGTTATGGAGCTAGCACAAGAGTGAAGCAATGATGTACCTGTAGCACAGACAAAAATGTTCTGTGGAAACAATTATCAGGAAAGGTCCTGACACCGCTTTCTGCCCGATACTTGTGCATTGGACTTCAACCAGATGGGCACCAGAGGTAATGTTTTCTAAACAGACCTTAGTCCATGCCTGAGAGAGGGTGTAATACCATAAAACACAGCGTAATTACTTCAGCGCAGGCTATCATCTTTGCTGAAAGGGCAACAGAGTCAGCAGCCAAACCCCCCCGGTTGATGACAGAATTGCCCTTCCTCCCTCTCTGACCTTGTCCCCCAGGGGGATGACTGACTTGCCCACTGTCGGACCGGCCCTGACCTCAGCTTCCTCGATTTCCTCAAGACACACCCACCATGTTTAGCCCTCAGCTCTCGGCCACATTACAGTAGGCTCATCCCCCCTTTAATTAGCGGCTCTTTTCTAATATCCCCCAATATGAAGTTAACAGGATAACCTAAAACACATGGATGTCCATGTCCACCTGTACCAGCTCAGAGCTCATATCTTTGGCCAACACCTGGTAGTCATTAGTGTTACGGAACTCTCCCTCAATGCCTCTCTTTATTTAAAAAAACTCAGGGCTAACACACAAACCTCTCTGTTGCTAAAATAAAAAGAACCAAGTCATTATAAACCATCTAAAGATAATGCATGGCTTTAACTAAACTCGTGTTCAACAACTTAGGAAAATCATTGGTTTACTAAGCAAGATTTCCATAGAAAAACCATTTCCTCCAGTGTATGCCCATTAGAATTCAACCTCTAGTACTGGCAGCTTAATTGTGGAACTTGGAAGAGTCATGAACCACAGTGAGAGTTTACTATGCAAATTTAAAGACAATGGAGCTCATTCACTAATATGTTTGTAGAAACCGGCCAAATTTGCACTTTAAAAAGTGCTCCAGCTTCAGACTTCAGTTCAATAGCAGTAAACAGATAGCAGTACAACTTGGCTGTAGGAAATTAAGTCAAGAGTGATTTTAAGTCCCATACAGACGGATTGGGTAAACATACCCTCACCTAATAGAACCCCATAATGACATTAACCATGAATGGACTGCAAGCAAGACTAGTGTTCCATCACAGACTGTGTTTTGAACTGGGATATTTAACATGCAAGAACTGGTTAAAGATTTAACCAGAGTAAGGTGATGAACCTGGCAAACTACCTAACAGAGGACAATGTGGGAGAACTGTACATGCGGGTATTCTGAATCCTGGGGTGAGTTATTTAGTCTTGGGTCATTTAGTCTTTTAGTCATTTTAGTCACTCACATAGCTATGGCATGATAGCCTCAGGACTGAGGGCTGTTCCTGCGATCCCTCCACTCGTTTGTTTTAACAGCTCTGTTCGAAGGCTTGATATTTTAAACAAATATCCTAGTGCATTTTCCTGCTCACGTGACCTAGTCACAGTGCTTCCCATTTCTGCCGAACATGACATGAACTTGCTCCGGCTACACTAGACTTCAAACAGGATGCATTCAGAGATGACCTGTTGCGATACCGAACAGGCGGGGCTGCCGGCGCACTGCAGAAGCACAAACACAGCTGTCCCCAGCGCCCCTGCTGTGGTAACAATCGGGCCCTACAGTGTTCCCCAGAAAGTCTCGGGTGTGGGGAGGCCTGCTACGAGTGAAAACAAAGCTTTTATTCAACAACTGCACAAAGTGTAGCTCTCAAGCGATCCTTAGTCTCGTCACTGCAATTTTCTGTAAAGCCACATATGTTGACTCTGTAGAGTAGGCTCCCTATACTTAACAATATTTCTCATCTCAAGTCGAAAAGTTACCTAGGAATGTCTTATTATTGCATTGAACCAGGGCTACTTGCTTTAACTATGAATTAACTGCATGCCTTGTAAATGTTTTCCAGCATCTGGTCAAGTTCTTAACATGTTATCAAGCCAGATACCAGGATAAATACTACTGCAAATACTACTTGAATCACTACAATGTGCTATTATAATTGAACTGGAGTCAGGTAAACAAAAACGACTGTATTCGTTTGGGACTGGTGGGATCCTGTAGCCAATTAGGACATTTTTAATTAACAATAGATTAAGACCAGTTAAAAAAAAGATTATATCAACAGAGGAGTGAAATCCAAGAACTCCAGCAGCCCGGTCTTACTTTAATCATGGCATTTACCTTCCATTGTATAGAAGTTGGAGGGCTAGGGAGGCTAGCCCTCCAAAATAACCCAAACACTCCCAGCTGCTTCTCGGGACTTGTCAAGACCTGCATCGCTCTACATGAGCTTTCATCTGTGAACCCACCAGCTGGACTCTGAAGCAGACAGGGCCACCGGAGGATGGGGGGGGGGGGGGGGTTGAGATGGGGTTGAGATGACTGTGAGATCGTGTGGACTGATGTGTAGACGCTAACATTTTATTAACCCTTTCTTGAGCAGAGCATTACAGAACACAATATGCTTCCCACTGGTCACCCTCTGTCTGCCACCACACTTTCATTACAGAGAAAAGGCACCCATTAGGCACTAGTGTTGCATTCCAGTTTTTGATCTAGTAAGGGTATTAAGAAGGGTCCTCTTTGTTCAGCAGTGAGACTTATAAACACCCACCCACAAAAAAAGTTGCTCAACCACTACATACCCAGAAAGATACCTGAGGCTACTGGGACACTTCGCTCCAGGAATGGCATAAACAGTGATTACACTGTAAGAAGTGTGGTGTGCTAAAGGAGAGTTTCCTTCTCTTTATCTTTCACATCAACGTTTCAGTGCCAGGCTCCAGCAGTCCTTCCTTCTCAGCCTTCAGTGGGTCTGAATTAGAGATCTGTGATGACAAGAAAGGGTAGCACTTCCTGACCGGGCCTAAAAATACATATGGATTTTGTGTTGAAAATGAATTGCCATTCCGCTCCCCCATAATTCAGCAGTTACCCGTGTGTAAGCAATGTGTCTCAGCACACAGGACCCCTTCCACTGCTGCATACTGGGCAGAAACTCGTAGAACTAAAGACTGAAGTCCCCAGCTCGAGGAATTGATCGGGCATGGAATGTTCTTGAAAGACATTAAAACATTTAACATTACACATTTCAGCTAGCGAAAGTTTAATTTTTTAACTATTTAAAATCGTAGCAGCAGTGGGCAAATAATTTTATCATTAAGTGGTCCACTAGGCCAAAACGAATTCTGGTAGCCAAGGACAATTTTGTAAAGCACATTTTTAAAATATATTATTATACAAAGTGGACGGAAATGGTGCAGAAAACTATTTGAATGGTTAAATAGAAATAGACATAGGAAATAGGAGTAGGCCAATTTCCTTTTTATTGTTTTACCTTGTTATTGTGATGGGAGTTTTAGAGACACTTTACAACCAACACCTTCTGTAAATCTTCTGTTACAGCTATCAGTCGCTCATTGTAAAGCTTATTAAGAACTATATTGACTCTTTGTTCAAACTGTATGGTAGGGCGTGTTCATTACATTGCCGATTAGTTCCGCTCGGTCCGTCAGGAGTTTTGCATCACGTTGCTATCACGTATCCTACATTTCAAGGAAATTGGTAAGGAATGACCTGGCTGGTAAACTTTGATCCTAATCTGTACGTAAATAAATATATTTTTAACGTGACGTATTTCGTAAAACAACGATACTCACGATATTTGTATGTTTGAGCTCTAACTGCCTAATATTTTTTGCAATAATATAAATGATTCTATGCAAGAATAAATTCGTTCAGTATTTCATAAAAAGAAGCATTTCGTAACCAATAACGTAGTCTGTTTATAGCTTTAGACAACTCGCTACTGGTAGACGTAATAGAAAGCCTCGACACTCAATTGTGTCTACATACACTACATAGTCCACCACGTGCCAAACTGCTTTGTATATCGTTTTATTTAGCAACTAAAGCTTATAAAATCACTCTCTTGTTAAAAGTTCCTTACCAGTGCTTCATGTCATATTTTTCCACTAAAATACTAGTGATTACCAACACAAAATTTGCTCCACCAGCCGTTGACCCACATCGACAAGTAAATTAGGATAGCGTTTAACGGATGGTTGGGATTATTGGCTGCGGTTCGTCCTTGAAACTGCAGATGGGAGTAATGGGTAGATTAGTTATGCAGATTGCAGTTAAAAAAGACAGCAATTGAACGTGTGTTCGTATCGCTGGATTCTGTGTTTACACTTATGACAGAAAAAAGGCCATAACCCTTACCAGTCAGCTTGCAATATACAACTGGAACATGACTGTCAGTAACAGTTTTGCATAGGAAACCTATTGGCGGCTGTTTCTTAATGTTTCACGAGATTATAAAGGCTTTATCCCTACCCAAGTATAATTTTTTATGGCTTTTTCAATTATCATTTTCAATAATGTTTTTTTTTTTTAAAGAACACAAGATACTTAAACTGCTGTCAACTCACATTATATCTGGCTCAATTATACTTTTAGTAACTTATTTGCCACCATCCCTGGTAAAAACATTACAAACAACCATCATCCCAGCAAAAACACTCAGCTGAGAAAACTGGGAAAATGACTCTGTACTAATTTTAGTACATTTATTTGCTACTACCCCAGTCCTACCAAAAAACGCCCTTGTTTCTCATTAAAAACAGATACATCAGAATAATCTGAGTAGCAATCCCCCCCACAGAAATGTATTCTTTCTTTGAAGAAAAGAATATAACACAGTGATATAGGACAAATAGTGCCAAACCGACACATTTCTAAAAACAACACATTGAATTTTGTGTTTGTTTAATACATATTAAATACACAAGCTTTCTAAAAACCTAAAAAAATAAACAACCTATAAAAAACAGGCAGCGATGGTTCAGCATCTTAATCCCAAAAAATTTTTAATACCTGATTTTTTAAAAGTATACAAACAATAAAACAACTTTTTTCATTAATTTGAAACGTTTAAATCTTTCATAGTGGCATCTATTGACAACTGTGTGTATTGTGATCAACCATCCCAGTAATCCAATCTCCAAATCATACTTTTAGTGTGACCCAGAAAATTATGGTTTTGAGAATTGTACGCCGACAAATCAGACACAAGAACCCATTACAGCTAACTAAAAATGTTTCAGAGCCTTGCAGTGTCTCCAAAGCTTTAAATAAAAGTGAGTTTTAAGTCAGAGTGTCCTTACTGAGCGAAGGTTTTGTTTTATACAGTAATTTCAGTCATCCCAGTCATGATTACGCAGTGATTTCAGTCATCTCAGTCGTGATTATGCAGTGATTTCCGCCATCTCAGTCATTACACAAACAATGTGTTCTTTCATAAATATTCACCTGAATCAGTCTCTTGTCGTCTCATATGATACAGCCTCAGATAACCGCATTTTGCTTAACAACAAATATATATTATTATTTAATTAACTTAATCCAAAGGAAATATATGCACAAATCATTATTTTCACCAACAGTTGTTGTTGTTAGCAACTTCAAGCTATTTGATGCAAGTCCATGTGAACGTGTGCACTGTGTCTGGAATGAAAATTGCTGCTTTGCGATCCCAAAGAGCCGAGCGCATCAGCTTTAACTCCCCCTATGATAACTCCTCTTGACGCAGAAAAGCACCTTTTTAACACTCGGGTGAGGAAATCTTTTGCGACGGGTAGAGGTCAAGGCTGTACCATTCTTGTCAAATAAAAATTCCAGAGCAACCAAGGAGGTGGTCCGATCAGATTGGGCATGTGTCAGACAAAGCTGCTGGGGTCCAATATCCAGAAAGGAAGAAATCCAAATCCCAGAACACACTACAACAATTTACAGCTAGTAATTTACAGGTAAGGTTTGATATATGGTGGCTGCATTAAAACATGTAGACTGAGAATGTGATAATGAATAATAATACAAGGAAATACTATTTTCATTTTTGTGTAGCTGCCAGCCACTTGAATTAAATAAGACATACAAGCCATTCAAATAACCCCAATAAAGAGCAATGGTCTTAATATGAGTATTTATAAATGAAAAACAGACCCTAAACAAAACAGCAATACACTCTCTCTGGCTGCATTTCCCTCTTGATGCACAAGGGAATCGATTGAAGCCCTCTTTTTCTGCCTTTTGACTGGGTTTTTCAATCATTTGTTCAAATTCCTCTCGTCCCTTTCTTTGATCCTTTCTGTCTCTGTCTGTCTGTACCTCTAGTTATTAGCCCTCTCACTTCCCTTGGCAGTCTACCACACTGTGTCTCTCGGACCAGCCCACTGTCTCGCCTAAGCCCCTTCATTCTATAACTGTGTGGTACATCTCTGTTTGGGAGAAAAGAGCTAAAAAACAACCACAAAAAAATCTGCTTCCTTTTTTTAGTCACGCAGCTAGCTTGACAGACCTTGACTTCAGAACATCTCTCACTCCCCCTCCCTAACACTCTCGCTTTTCTCTCTCTCTCGCTAGCTAGGTGTTTGCTTCAAAACATGACCTAAATTTTTCTGCCTGAGCGAAGCAACGAGATCTGTCACGGTTCGAGTTCTCCCCAGCACCACAACACTCAATGAGCTCAGTTGCACAATGAGGGGAAGCAGCACAAGGGGGGGATACAAGGCAGTCAATGGCAAGAGCAACCACTGCATGGCAACAATGTGGAAAATCCCCTTCTAAAAATAGCCGCATATCGCAGACGAGCAGCTCTGACAACATAGCCAATAACCTTTCACCCCCGGGGCGGTGTCGGCGGGGTGGGGGTTGGGGTGCAGGCATACTGTGAGGGTGGGCCCGGTCCGTCGGTCTGTACATACGGATGACTGACTCGTACTCAGATGTGTTGTCTGCGCCACCACACACACACTGGCGCTCAATGTTAATGATCGTGCCTTGGTCCCACTGTGTGAACTCTCTAACCTTCTCTGGAACCAGAGCACGGCGTCCGTAAGGATCCACCGTCCAATCCCTCTCACAAAATGGTTGGAGGGGCGCCTCTCGATTTTGGCAGGGCTCTCACAGAACTGACACACCTCCACTCTAGGTCAAGTTTACATCTCTCCAGTCCATTTCTTTCGCTTTGTCGATCCCTTTGAAGATTCTTTTAAACACGGCCCTCCCAGCCCTGTCTACCCTCCAGTTTCCACAGAGACTTGTATAAATCTGTCAGTGCATAACGTACCTTCCAATCAAGAGATTATGCTGGAGGATTTTTAAAATAAGTGCATTGAGTGACTCAATAACTTAATCAAATCTGGAATGTTTCACTTCAATACAGACTATAAACAATATGCTGGGATCAGCCATTTACAAGCTCCATGTGGACCAATATTTCAAATGAAAAAATTAGGTGTTTCTTCTTATTCACCATTAAAGATGTGTCAGCAGAAATCCAATAGGAATGCACAAATCTTTCAGACCTGCCCTGATTACACATCACTTAAAAAAAAAAAACATCTTAAACCCTAGAACATTAAACAAAATTAGGGAATTGCAAACACTAATTCATTTCGATAAAACCTTCAAAATCCTGCCAGTTATACAAAATAGAATCTGTAGTACAGATTTGTATGCAGCTTATTAATGGTTCAATAGTATAGAAAAGCAATGTTTCACAGAGTACAGCTGAAACCGGTCCATAGTCTACTACAGTTCCACACATATTTATTTATTTATTTTATTTATTTTAGTTTCTCGCCAATCTCTAAAGCATCTTGGCCTGTCTTCACAAATCCTGCCACCATACACAGGGAGGGTGTGGCGATACAATTAGTCTATTCCAATCTAATCCCATAAGCCACCCGTCTCTTTTACACTTTCACACTTAAATCAGAGATGGAGTTCAGTGCCAGTAGAGGGAGAGGCATGTCCCACTCAGCGGCACGACCGGCCTGTAGGCGCCTGGGAAGCCGGCAGGAGGCACTAGTTATTACTTTCCTTTGAACGTAAGTTAAGCGTTTCGTTTCTCTCATACAAAAGTTTTATCAGTTTTACTGTTCCGAGTGCTTTCTTAAATTAAATGTGATCGATCTGGCATTTGTAAGTGAACTTGTGATCAAATAGCCAATTGTGCTAATGCACCTTGGGCTCCCACCACCACACGAGGGGAGGGTGAGGAAGCACTGCTGCTGCTGTGTTCTCCTGGTCACAGCTCATAGGGCTAACTGCGCTTTTCGGTAAGTACCTTTACCGACAGAGCCACTCGGGAGCTAAGAGATGCCATTTGGACTGATTTCTAACCTTTAAATCTCTGTCAAATAAAACAAGGATCTCTATAATATATTAAAGGATTGTATCTTGATGCCATGAGCGTGTGCAAGCTTATTAGGAGGAGGGATTTCACCTCATATCCATGTAATGATTAGAATAAAGTTATTGGAAAAGGGTGAATGATAACTAAAACTAATGCAGACTGGAATCGGATGAGTTGTTTTCAAGTATTTAGGGGAATAGCGCGTTTCCTAAAATGAAGACTTTTCTTCTTAATAAACACTTAATTCTATTACAGCAATACAAACGGCTTAGGTGTTAGGAAATCCCTGCGCCTTAAGCTATGTCCAGTGTGAGTTTTGAGTGAGTCATGATGCTTGTAGGACAGGGATCGGCAAAGTTCAGTGGCCCTGTGATATCCAAATGTGACCTGGTTTATCCATGGTGATCAAGGTGCATCCAATTGCACAACGGCTTAATAAGCATAGGACTCTGTTATTATTAATATTATTATTATTATTATTTTATGTGCAGATAATTCAGTTGAACTGATTAATACGTTCCTTCACTAACTGTATTTTATAGTGCTTTTGTTTGATGTCAAAGCAATTTACAGAGGAGTCTGTCCTCAGCTACTACTGTCACGGAAACACCCACCAGAGGAGTGCACAGCAATCATCACTAAGCAGGGATTAATTTAGTCACATTGACATGAAAAATCAGCAGTCCTAGCTATGGGCCCCCCAGTGGTCTTGTGGGCTCACATTGAGTATTAAATAAAGTGAATATAGCATTGTCTTCAGACTTAACTTTTGTGCAGGACAAATGTTTTCTGTTCTCTACAGAGGTTGCCAGTTCATGTCTAACCCCAGGTGTTGTTCCTTTGAGCAAGGCACTTACTTCAGTAAAATATCCAGCTGTACAAGTGGATGAATGTAGAAATTGTAAGCTGGATAAAAGCTGCTAAGCAACTAAAGTGTAAAGTATAGAGTATCTTCATTAGAAAGCGCTTGGTACAAGCATTTTTGCCAGATAACATTTGTTTCAACTAAGTGCTCATCAAACAGAGAAAAATTAAATAAGGTAGAGAAAGACATCCACTCTCTGTTGTTCAGGTGTTCCCAGAATAATCAACCTGAATTTGAACACATCCAAAGGTTCCTGGTGGGTCTTCACCAGGACAGGAGCCCATGATTGCCACCATAAGGCGGATATCAGGTCACCTTCACCGAGATGGAACCACCATGTGTCTCACATGCTCTTGCCCATATTCATTGGCTGTAGTCTCTAAAATCACTTGGCACAATGCTGTTTGTGTATTCAGGACAGCTTAAGATAGTAAATCTTGGCAGTGTCACTAATATTGCTCTTTAATTTCAGACCAGATGCAATACAGGGTTGCCGTTAGTCATGAGCCCCTTCTGACCTAAAGATCTAAACGTTCAAAGCACTGCATGCTTTTATATTATCATTGTATTTCTTCATAGACATAAAGTCCCGGACCAGAGAGTGGAGGAACATTTTAACATCTCGAGCTGCTTAAGCCGACTGCTTTGCCTCGGCAATATCAATCTCTTGCTATGCATGCGAGTAGAGTTTAGTGAATGTGCTCATCACAAGCAGACATATTTCTGCACACCCACTTGAATGGCGCGAGCCAATTTCACGTGGAGATTTTCCAGCTCTCATGTGAGTAGTTGTGTGGCTGCCATTCAGACTGAGGCTACTGCTGCGATTGCCATTTCCAGTTACAGGCCACAGACCTTGCCAGGGAGACTGTGCAGGTAAAGCAGGACAGGACCAGCAGCGGTACACCTTGCGGTTTCACAGGAGTCCCCGACCGCTGAAAGCAGGACAGAGGGCGTTAATCAGAGCCTGAACACTCGGGGCTCAAGAGGGTCCCGTGGTCTGCTTACCTCTCACTTAGCAACCGGTTTTGAGTTGATTTACAGTAGCCCTAATCATGACTCCAGTTAAAAAGGATTAAATAATAACGTGGAACAAAAACCAGTGGACCCTGAAAAAAAAGATAGGATTATCCTTTATATCAACCAGAAATATGTTTTGCCTTAGAATGGTGTTATTAAGACGTCTCCTAGCCTTGGTTTAAATTAATTGTCAATTATTTTCGACAGCTGGAACTTGCCTTTTCTAAGAGCAAATCCTAACGCTAACACCACTATTTGCTACTGGTTTTACAGTTCAATTTATGACTCCACATTAAGTCACAAAAAAAACACACAAGAACCGTAGAGTCAATAAAAAAGATTAATTTGTGTAATCTGACAATTATTTAATCATTTAATTCAACAATCTACATTAAAAAAAAAAACATGAGGGATTCACTTCTGAGGTACTTGACTGAATGCTTATATTGGGATCATTAAATACTTGCATTGAACAATTTTCAGCATGTGTATAACCAGCTTCTGTCTCTCTCCCACTGATCCTCATAGACTGGAGGAATATTAACCAAAGCATACTTGGTTACGCGTTTTTTGGCGCCCGCTGCACTGATGAATAAATACAGGGATGTGTGTTATTTCAGAGAAGTCAGCCCGGCTCTCCCCCTTCTTGTTACCCGCACAACCCTCTTGATTATCCCGAAAGGCAGAGCTGGAAGCGCTCCGGAAGTTGCTGGGGATTCATCCGAGACCCCCAGCTCAGAGAGGAGATGGATCCTTCAGCAGCACAGACATGGCACAACCCCAGTGGTGTTGCAGCCAAGCGCCAGGAGGGAAACTGGAGCACCGCTGCGGCATCCTGAACTTCCTGACGGGATCGCTCCGTATGGGCGCTTCTCCGCTCCTGCGGAGAGGCCAGACTTCTGGGGCGACAGCCGATGCAAAGAGCTGGCCACTTGCACCAGCGGGAACCCCGTGAGGCGATACAGACATCTGAGACTCTTTTAATCAGATAGACCATCATGGCACATTAAACCAGCCTAAATTGCCAGTCAAAGTGATTGAGCAAAGTGCGGCGCGGTGATACAGTCAATGCAGAGACACGCAGCCAATCAGACCAAAGAGAGCTGCTTATGATCAGTCAAGACTCTTATAGGTTAAGCCATGAAGCAGCGAAAACATACAAGACAAGAATTCCCCTCCACTTTTTAACCACGGCTATCGAGCTGAATGTAATGACATGGTAAAGGAATACCCCTCTTTAGTCTAGTGTTGCAGACAGTAGTACAATAACATTCATTAACATGTCTTCTCCAAAACTTCCTGTTATGCAAATACGCCTAAAAGGCCTGTAATTATTCCCAAATTAATGAATGAGAAATGATGGCACTGTCATAATAAAGCAGGCAGCATTGCAATTACATATGCTAACTAAAACAGAAGAAAACAGTTAAACACTCCACAGACTAATCACAATCATTCCATCCACAATACACAAAATAATGCAAGCTTGGCTAAACTGACTCGGTGCCCCACTGTGCACAAGTGGTCAAATTAGGGGTTATTGACTTATTTCCTTATCATCTGGAAACAATTTGGAAAACGCACTACTGAAATATACTACTCTCCTGTCATTCCCCAGCTTTATCCATCCACTTGTCAAGTCGATGAGGGCGCTTCCGCTTGTCCCATGGATGTTTTTATGAATACATGTTCAATGACTGTTCTTGTCAATGCTCATTCACCTTTGAATATCCAGATAAACAATTGCGGATATCAGAACCCAAAGAGAGGTCCCCTGCTCGCTTATCTTGCAGGGCCATCTGATGTGACACGACGGGACACGAATGTTATGACATACCAGAAAGGACACAGAGGAAAGGCCATCTCACACTCGCTGCAAAAGCCATGCTTGACAACTTCACGGTTTGAACGGGAAGAAGAAAGAGAAAAGAAACAGAGCAAAGGCTGCATTATGCACGCGGCGCCCCACATTTTCTCAAATGCACATCCTGTCCCACATGCTGAAGAAAAGGAGCAAGGGTGGGAGATAGGAGAGGGATAAAAAAGACTTTGATTTTGGCTCTGATTAAAATATTCACCAGGCCTCCAGTGGCAGGGTGTGCGCTGCCCTGAATGTCTAATTAGAAACTGGAAGCAGAGGCTGCCCTAATTATACTCAGAGCTGCACAATTTCGCTCTCTCCCTCTCTCTCTCTCTCTACCCCACACACTTCCACTCTCGCTCCCTTCATCTCACTGACTGCCTGAGCCCTCCGCCTATGATTAAAAATGTACCCCTTTTTCACATCATCTAATCTCCCCCCCTTTTCCCTTTACTCTATATTTCTGTCTGTGGATCGACCCTCGTATTTAATTTGAGTCATGTGGCTTTGACCCAATTGGACTGCGGGCAACCCCACCCACCGCAACACCACTGCACTATAAAAAGAAAAAAAAGGACGGATGAACGACACATGAAAGACTTTCAGATCTTCCTTTTTTTTTTTAACCAAAGTGAAGCTTGCTGTGCCTTCTCAGCGTGTTGAGTGTAAAGGATGAATATTTGCCCCTTTGCATCGCACATTCCTGCACAGCAGACTTCTAATTTACCTGCTGACTGCGTGCTATTTACAAGCTCCTACCTGTCCCTCCTCTGCAGAAGCTGCTGTTGACCATTTCTACCTGTGATAAAAAAACATCTTCCAGAGCGGAGCAGACATGCCTCCTGGGGCCATTGTACTGTGTACTTCCATTAACTCAACGCCCATTGAAGAAAGTTTTAGCCCTAGTGATAAATGATAACATCGATAACTGAGACATTGACAGAAAATGTGACTAAAAAGCGCAGGTTAAATGCATTTCCCAGTATAATTTTGTATATCCCCATTTCAAGATCCATTCCAACATTAAAAAAAAAAAAAAAAAAAGCATTTCTACACCCATTAGGTCGGGCGGAGTAGTAGGGTGGAGCAGATTAGTACTCAAAATTAATATCATTCCAAAATAAGCAGGGCTTGTTCACACAGGAGGAATAGTTTTAAATCACTTTAGTATAATTCCAAGCTGCACTATACACGGAAATCAGTGTCTAAGATGTTTGTCTGCAGTATGAACAAGTTAACAAGAAGGAAGGCAAGTACAAGGGTTTAATAGCGATCAGCAACATTATAAGCAACAGGGAACCAATGAGCAAGAATGTATACTGAACGGTTATTTATAAAAGTGGAATTTGGGGGGGAACCAAGACAACGAATGATGGAAGGGGTCTCAAAACTCAATCATGAATGGCTGCAAGGTCTGTAGTTTATGTTTTACCCCTTAATTGTTTAATTTGAGTTACATTTGGAAAATAAATTATCTTCTATATCTAATTCAGATGTAAATCAGCCTTTAATTGAGCATTAGCTCAAACACTTGCAAAATCGGCAGTTTGAGAACCCGGATCTATAGTCCAAACAAGTAGTTGTAAAATAACAACAATAACAACAATAATGTTATAAAAGACACAAAGCGCGGGACAGCGGCTATACATTTTAATGCATTTAACGAATCATCAGGCCGCAAATAACGGCAATAACTGCCAAAGGGTATATACCAACGGTAATGAGTTACTGTATATCACGAACCATGCTGTAGCGAGCACACTTGAGGCCTTTAGCGCGGGAGATAAGTTAAAATCTCTCGAGGACACACTGTTCCGCACGATGTTTACAACACCATAAAACGAAAAAGTTCATATTTTTTAAACATTTACTTCGGAGTGACATGCGCAATATATAACGACTGAAAACTCACAGGCATGTCCATCTATTGACACCTACCACCTACTACAAAGACCAAGTTATTATTCAGGACAACATAAACTCACCTCAATAATTATTTATAAGACCAACAAAACGCACCAGTGTCCAGGACCAGAAAACATCAAACAAATCTTTCCCTATGGCAGAACATATTTATCTGGCGTGTAAATAAGGCTACGGACAAACGAATATCACATGGAGGGGAGGGATTTCCAATATGCCAAGATGTTTGAACTGTACCTGTGTCGACTCCTTGATGCAGTTTCAGACCTTTACGCGGAAGAGAAGTGAAAACATTCGCCTAACGACTTTTCTCACCCTTTAAGAATTCTGGATCAGAATGTCGTTCCGTTCTGAAAATTGACGACAAACGCTCCTTTGGGATGGCACCTCCAAGTTCATAAGGCTCATAACGTAGAGATTTCGAATAGCTTTTGAAAAACAAAAACGACAGGGGGAAAGACTGCATCAAGATGCCAGAGATCACTACATTTAATTTACGCGGTTTTGACCTCCCGTTGTAGGAAAATGTTCCGGGGTGTGAAGACAGTCCTACAATGTCCTCGACGTTGTCGTTTCAAATATATAGTATATTCATAACAAAACGTATCAGACATCCATCAAAACACTTAAAAGCGACAAGAAGGCAAATAAAGCGGCATATTCCCATTCATGTAATTTCCAGCCAAAATAACTGAAATCTAGATAATGGAACAGATTGATAGAGTGGAAGACCGCTTCTGTTTGCGCGTGCACTAGCTCTTGAGGATGCGAAAGGGAAACATACGGAGGATAAACAACTGCACCCTTTTTTAAGCTCCTAAACGGAGCCGGTGATGGCTACATTGAAAACGTAAAAATATAATAATTTAATCATATGTTTTTTTAAAGTAGTAACAGGTTACTAGCACGTCTTCTAATTCAAAATAGCAAAAAAAAACGAAAAAACAAAAACGAAGGCTTCTGCGTGCAGTAAATAAGGGCAACCGGAGGCCGTTGTACGTATCAAATATTTCACCTCTGCATTCAACTAACAAAACAGGCACCTAAAACGGTCTTCAAAAAAAAAAAACGTGAAAATTCCTAGGAAGCGGTGCTGAAAATGATTGATGTAGATGAATGTTTTCAGTATCGCACATCAAGTCTTTCTCAAAAGTTCCAATGGTTTTTTTAAATACATATTTTAAGTTGAACTGTGCTTCTTATCCTTAAACAGCGGCATTTCGCCACTTCTTACAATGCAGCTTGCCTCTCGAAAGAACCTGTCGCCTCCTTTCAACACATGTTTGTCCTCAGCATCCTTACAGCAGAATCACCAGGACTAGCGAAAACATGAAATCAGAATATTTGTTCAGCAGAAATGTATATATAGTATATGCGATTTACCAATGTAAATCTGTTAGAGCTATAATGTCTGATCTCTCCGAATTCTCAAGTACGGCAGGCAAAACAACTGCAAATTCACACGATTTTAAGTAACATATCCTCTTGATACATAAAGACGTAGCGTAGTGGCTCCTGTATATGCCCTCCAAGGACCAAGCCAATCCTGTCCCACGCTCTGCTCTGCTCGGTATTCCACAGATATGCCCCTAAAGTTAACCCTTTCTTAGCCACACAAAAATTCAAATTTTCCCTAAAATGTAATAATAAAAGCTACCCCAGGTTTGCAGGTCATTAAGAAAAAACTTGCGACACATAAAGCGTAGGCTTTAATAGCGAAATAATTACGTTGACTACTCTTAGTTTTATTTGACCTTACTTCAGCGAATCTTAGGTATTTAAATGTTACTTGCAATTAGTATGTTAACAGACTGATTTCATTGTGTATCTTTTGTTTTGCTTTTTCTAATTGAAATACATTTTTACATTTATTTGTGGTCTATTTATGTGCCTTTTATATTGTCTTTGTATCTACAGATAATTCGAATCTTCTTACGTACAAGAGTGTTTTCAGCTTCAGTTTAAATAAACTCATAATGGAATTGAACTCGTTGAGGCCAATGATAGAGTCACTAGATCTATTCTTTAAACTCGTCCAATGACGAGCTGAAATAAGTTTATATATTCCCCTTGGATTCCCTGCTGACTTTACAAAGCGTGACCAGACTTCGCTATGCCCAAGTGGATGCGCAATGTGTTATTTTACAAAGCAGGCAAACGGAGGGTTAAAACATCACGAAAATAATCCACAAATGGCTTTTGTGGAGATTATAAATCGGAGAATGAAGAAAAACACAGATTGTTTTCGAACCAGAACAAAGGCAGCAACAACGCAGCTGGGTAGATATACAGGCTATAAACGCAGAGCGAGTGGGTGGGTGGATGTGAGAGGAGTGTACCACGAATGCACATATGAACGCGAGGAAAAACAATACAGTTAAATAATCTGAAAACATACAAAAAAAAAGAATTAGGATAAATCAAACCGATTTACGCAATTCATAGTGTTTCTCACTGATTAATTGTAAAAGTTATCAATTAATCAGTGACAGTTATAACCTGTACTACACAACAGCATTTAAACTGCTTAATTGAGAAACTTTGCTTCGTGAGATTACAGATTGAGCACAGGGTGTTCTCAATAAAACCCCGCAGGAGGTTCAAATTCAAGGCAGATAACCACCTTAATGAGTAAGGTTCAGAGACTGAACTACGTCAGTAAATATTGAGCTGTCTTAAGTGTTAAACTGTAAGAGCCATCTTGGTCGCACTGGATAAAACCATCTGCCGAAGATGAGCTGTAACAGCAAGTGCGTTTTCACAGCCAGAGAACAGTGTGACTGCATAACTCAAGAGTGAAGCTGCAAACAAGACAACAAGTATGTTATTGGATAGCGAATGTGACACATTGTCTACGTCTACGTTTACTGTGGATCAAAAACAGCTGCATGTTATTGGAAATGGAAGAAAGTGTTGATTAGCAATGGTCTATTTGGCAATGTGAAAATTATATTAATTGGATTTTAAAACAGCTCAGATTACTAGTGTGCTACTTAAAAAATGTCCCCTACTCCTAGACCTGCACATACTGATGACATGCCATAGGATAATACTGTAGTCATAGCAATGGTTACTACGGTAAATTCTGTTCTTAGCTTTCCATTGATCCTGATGATAACTGTTGCTTGCAACATTCCCCTTAGAAAAAAATAACAATATCACAATAATCCAGAAATAGACAATCCTGCTTTTTTTCTCTCTCTAATACACAGTGAAATACCGGCAGGGTCCAAAAGCACTTTACATAACTGTATTTAATAGCTTTTTTGTGATTAAAAGAAATAAAACAGGTTACTTACAAAAAACAAAAACAAAAAACACCATTGTATGAGATTGGCGTGTTTTAATTGGGTCCCAGGCACTTATTACTTAGTCATAAGGTCACCTACATTATTTAAGCATAGTTGTGCTGACACTGAGTGATTGGCAGGAAGACCGCAATCATTTCTGTCAGTCCCAAAGCAGGACTGCCAGCCCTTGAGCTAAAGATTCTCGGCAGTACCTGCAATTCTCTCCTCTTTTTGTCATCATTTAAAACATTTTTATTTGCCAATTATCTGTGTTTTTTTCACCCCAATTTCAAGTGGTGCTAATGCATCTTGGCTGGTAGCCGCAATTCCTACTGCCACACACAGGGAGGGTGAGAATCTAAGACTTGACTCCTATTCTAGTCGCCTTCCAGCCACCCGTCTCATTTCCACTCTGCGGGTTACACAATCCACAGGGGAGGTTCAGTGCCGATTGGAGGAGAGCCACGTTCCTCTTGCCAGTACTGCAAGCCTCCAGGAGCCCGGGAGGCCGATAGGAGATGCTTGTTAGCAACAAGCCGAGAAAAACCCAGCTGATTGTGCACCGGCGCTGTGGTCTCCCAGTCAGCAAATGACATTAACAGGATTCAAACCAGTCAACTCCCATTCCAGCCCACAGTGCTTATTCTGCGCTTTACCGACAAAGTCCCCTCCTGTTTCCCACCATTTGTGCAATTAGCATTTTTTTAAACAAGAAGGGATGTGATGACCGAGTGGAACCAAAGAAAGACAGCGGCCAATGGAGTAGAAAAAGATCCTCTTCCTCAGCATGCCGTTTCACACGACACAGAACATAGGCCAGAACACAGACTTACACACACCCTCTGTGTTCCTCCCCAGTGATATTAAGGGATGGGAAGCGATTCCCAGTCAAGGACATTTAATTTGTGTAACGACAGGGCTGCGATGATTGGCCTTGAATGGCGTGCTTCGCCAGTTCGTACCAAACAACAATACACACCAAGGACTTCACCGTTACCATCTTCGTGTGTGCCGAGAAAATTTGTTGGGAGGGGCCAAGATGCATTAGCACAATTGCTGATTCCAAATTAATTTTAAAAAAGAATAAGGAGTGTACCCTAATTGTGTGAAGCGCCTCCGCTAATTTATCAGTCAAAAACATGAATAGGCAGACGCATAAAATAAGTTAATGTGGGTACAATGCAGACTGTAAAAAAAAAAAAAAAATGGAAAAATGCAAAAACGTGCAGATAACTACTTAAATATAGGAGACTTGGACCCCGCTGCTAGGGCTGGGTAGTACACTTGTTCTGTGATAATGTGAATCAGGCAGAGTGGATGAAGGGCCTCTTTTCAGACAAGATCCTCTTCTTGTTTAAGTGACAAAGGAGCCCTTTCAGCTCAGGCCACTTTCACTCAGGGCTGCACACCCGCACAGCGAATCGCCCCTCTCTCAAGGCAAGCTGAAGTAGACTGCAGGTGCCTCTCAACAAAAGTTCACCATGTCATAGTCCAGGCTCTGTTAAAAACACAAAAAAGGGGGTTGTTGCAGTTATAAATGATCTCACGTGGAGCCTTCTTGACAAATGATCACGGAAAAGCAATGCCTGAGCTCCGTGCGAAGATCCAGTACAAAATCAGTGGCGAAGTTTCATTTGTAAACCCCCCCCCCACGCACACATTTCTTTCAGATCGCCGATGATTGTCAGTGTCATTCATGCTTTTTCAGCAGCATCCTGGTTTTGCTGAATTGCAAAATCTTTGCATTGTTTTGCTTGGCGGATAAAAGCAACATGACTTCATCTTTTCTTCCCTGGTTTAATTGCTGATGCAATAGAATTGCTTTGATTTCTGGCTCCGATATCCCCTTTAGACGCCTTTTAAATATTTCTAAAGGTTGCTGGGGAAACAGCATGACCTTCATGCACGTGATACTGTATCATTCAACACTACAGGTTCCTCCAACAGGTATTATAGTTAGTGAATGTCTTCCGCAATATTTCGGGTTGCTTCAGAGGCAGTATAAGAAACCAACAGAAGCGTGTTTTATCAGCCCAGTAAAATCCACAGTGTTTGTTTTGATAATACTGACTGTTTATCAACTAAGTGCTGAAAACTAAAGATTTCCTTGAAACACGGTGTTTTAAGGATCTGATTTTGTTATCATTATCTGATTCTGGAAAAGTAAACCAGCTTATCAGTTTTCGATTTTTTAGTGTTTTAATGTGCGTTAAAAGACTCGTGATTTTGTGAAAAATGAACCATCCCAGTGCAATCAGGACAGGTTTGGTAGATGTCTTCTACAACTAAATTGCCAATTCCTACTCCAAAGTTCCAACACTGTATAAATATATTTACCTAAAGTTCGAAAGATAATAATTGGTTTCCTAACCTTTTGAAATTGTTCTAAATCCTTTTCAAACCAATAAACTAGTGGTTTGTTATTTTACCGTAATAAATAAACAAATAATCTACATTGATTTGTGATATTCTTGTTCAACACATATATTTACGTATAATATATAGACCTGTTAATCACAGCAAAGGAACGATTTGAGTAGCTCGTCATTCTCTTCCAAATATTTACGTGAACGAATTCATACACTTTGGTGCATAAAAATCCAACAACTTTCCAAAGCCTATAAGCATTTCGGGGACTTTTGCTTCTCTGTTAGAATCGAACCATCGCATGACTACGCCCAAATGTTCAGGTTTAAACTTTTTAATGCCACTACTACAATGTTCCTCAATGATTTAACAACATTTTAGCTTCGTGCGCCAAAAACATTGAACATTGCTTTCCTGCACTCTCGTCTACAGTAGACAAGGTTGCTTTTAATTCCTCAATTTCGAGTATTATGTTCTGTGTAATAAATTACCTGAGCATTTAACGTGAAATTCCAGCAATTCAAGGGATACAACACGCTAAGCACACCCTGATGGGAGAGGAAAATGTCAAATTGAACATACATAACATAAAATAATAAATACAAATAACTGACTAAATTACCGTAAGCTGCGTATGCTATCCATATTAAAACTGTATTTTAGCTAACTAACTTCAATAATATAGTATATTCCACCATAGCATCAACTGAAGATGTGTAATAAGTTAAACTCGTGTAAATTGGCATTTGGGTATTTTATAGTACATCATATCTGAGATTTTTTTTCGCAGATCACCTACAATAGCCTCACGAGAACTGCTTTAATAGACTTGGGGACAAATAGGCCCTCTAGTGGAATACATGATATATAACAGGCACTGATAAAACGAGCAAACGTTCGCAAAGGAGGGTCTGGATGGACGAGTCGAGAACAGATAACTGCTGATGGAATTTATGGAAGAGATTCTGATTTCGATTCAAATTCTTTAAATAAAAAACAAACAAGAGCGTGCGATTCCTAACACCAACATACTTATACCAGTTAAATGGCATGCTTGTGTGAAATAATAAATAAAAATACGCCCTTATCTGACATACAGTCTCGGAAACTGAAAACGAATTAAAACAAGATTATGGTCTTTATTCTTTTTTAAAGATACAGAACCGACTCTTCATCCCTACTCGAAGGCCTCCTTTCCTTAATGGGAACGGTTGTCAAGCTTGCTTGAGCATACTTGGTAAAGTAGTGGGATTACATCTTCTCAAGTTTACCGAGAACACTCCCCGTTCACGTCACTGCAGTTTTACTGAGAACAAAATCACTCATGGCCCTTGTTTTATTGTAGGCACAGCCTTGTTTAAAATGTTTTCCTCTGCATCGTTCAACGATGCGGTTATTAGCCGTTTTATTGGTATTTTCAATTATTTGTATATGGGCATCTGTGCAAATTTTAAAAAGGGCTTTGATCTCTTTTGGATTCGACAAGCCACAGTTTCCCATGTTTCTTGCTGTTCTTTGTTAACCTTTACCTTAAAACTTCCACTTCCAGGAGTTCGACTTCTTTGGAGCACTTGATGTTCACAACCGAACAACAAAATTAAATACATAAAACCCTGAACAGCCCCCAGAGCGGATGCATCTGCGCAGAGACCAGCTCCTTCTTGTGGTTTCGGGACAGTTTATTTTAATAATTCCCAGGAACGTTAGGAGTTTTAACACCTTTTTCTAAGGGAAAAAAACAAAACAAAAAAAACCCCATAGTTAAGTTTTTTGGGGGGGGAACACCCCATAGTTATTAATAGGCTTATCTAGTTTGTCTAATGCATTCACGAAAGAGTTTTTCAATTTTACTACTTTGTAAATGAAGTAGTCATGCCAATTGACTATCTAGGAAAGTTATTCATACTAAAGCTACAAAATGTTTTGACCCCATTTCCAAATTAATGGACTAACAAGATCTATTACCCCAGTAACTTATACAAATAACTCCACAATAGGTCAAAGAATGTTTTATTCCTCACTTTTTTTAAACTGCACTCATAACTATTTTAGTCAAGTTCTGGATATTTGGTCCATGGTTTCAATGAGAAATATAATTTATCAAAAAACAAGTTTAATTTAATACATTTAAAAATCTTCTATTAAAAACAAATCATAATCCATACTTCTCAGAACAAAACAAAAATAATTGTGTTAGCCAGATATAAAATATAACAAATCTAGAATGGAATGTATTTTCAACAATACCATTATTTCACGGTCCTGGATTAGTCCGCAATTAATCCGTGTTTAAGTACAAAACAGACTACAATGTTTTCAATAATT
>JAOYSI010048644.1:0-18139 GCA_025775065.1 Hiodon alosoides | reverse complement strand
TATATATATTTCATATTTGATTTAGCATTAGTTTATTACAACCAAATATCCCACAGATGTATTTGGGGGACTAAGGGACAATGTCATACCTATGTTCCTGAAGAATATTTTTACAGTGGGTCAGAGAAGCAAACAAACTGAAACTTGTAATGCAGGAAACCACTCTATTAGATGAATAAAGCAGTGTTGATGAAGCAGGAAGGGACATAATAGGATGTGAAGATAAAGTGATAAAATCTCATTGTTAGCCCAGGTTAACCTGGATCCTTGCTTTAATACGTAACAGTTTTAACAAACAAGTGAAACCCTTTTATATGGAAAGCTACCGCAAAGGTACTTTTCATGAGAGTATCCCTCTCTCTCCCCCTACAGTGTTCCAACATTTGAAGGCCTTGCAGAGGAAATGCTGAGCAAGCTTGCTGACATCCTTGAGGAGGTGAGAATTAATTAAGTCTGTTTGCCTTTAAAATATGAAATATGAATCATCTTTGACGGGTTATTTTCCTTTCAAAAACCCCATAATGCATGCCAAACATTGGGTCCTATACAGCCACGGGAAGTCAGGCATCCATTCTCTTTTTCGTTCAGACATACAGAGCTGCGCTTTGGTGGTACTTTGTATTCATTCCACTTTGATAGTCCTTTGCAGCCCTGTGGGCCTGCAGAATCCTGTGGCTCACGTAGTTGCCCTTCCCATGGTCTAGCAAGCGATTTCTACCTTTGTTTTCCTGGCTAATTCAACTGTTTTGTAAAAGAAGAAGAAAGAAAAAGTAGTTTTACTGTTGTATTCCGCAAGTGGTTTGCAGAATCATTTGGTGTCTTCTTTGTGTTTTATTCTACACAGCAGCTCAAATTCAATGGTGGCTGTATTACTGCAATTTTCAATGGTCTCCGGGCTGGGGTAATTGTTTTAACTGTGTGCAGGGCTTTGCTCCTGTGCAGCCTGCTCATTTAACAAGCTCACGGCTTTCAGTGTGTCTGCTTGTACTTCCGTACCTGCTTTTAGTGCCTTCTGCTACTCACATATTTGGTTGGCCAACCTTGATCTGTTCAGCTTTCCGTCAGCTTTTCTGCCGCACATTCGATGCTTTGCACCAACGTCAACGTGTCTCGAGGGTGCATCGGTTGCCTACATCTGCAACACAGTCTGGGCGACTCCATAAATGTTCACCGGATTCTACCAGCCAAATGTCGTGGATCCACAGTACCCCCTTGATTCTGAGTTTTGAGGCCGGCCTTTGGACTTTTGAGCCGTTGAGCCCTCCATGCGCATTGTAAATGTCAATTCTGATGCTTATGATGTTGAAGCCGTATGGCTATCCTCATGACAGATGGGGTATACTCACCCATTAGTGATTTGTGTTTGTATTTGAGAGGGAGTTATTATCATATTCCCTGAAATAGAAATATTAGCTGTCAGTCTTCTGCCGTGGCACAGAACTAAAAAAAGAGTTGAGTTTGAGTTTACGTGGGTTCATAAGATTTATGAAGCACAGAGGCCCTTTCTCTGAAAGATGTGGTAGATGTAAAAAGGTAAGACAACAGCTCGCTCTTGGAACGTGATCGCTCTAGAATCGTTTAAGGTGCGAAGAAGCTTGTGATTGAACATGCAACTGAAACAACTGTGCCACATTTTTCACAGTAAAAAAATGACTTTTCCATTAATAATGAATAACCTGGATTCTCTCGATGACCCACATTTCAATGTGCCTCATAAAGCTGGCCGGCGTGGTAATAACATGTACTGTTCCCTTGTTATTTCCCCCAGATCTGCTTTGTCGAAGAGATTAAAACCTGCTTAGTGTTATTTATTTATTTATTTATTTATCTATGTATAGGTTTTCATAACATTTGGTCTTTGATCTGAACATTTTAAGTGTGTTCCATCGAGGACTATATTCTTAAAAAAAAAAATAATTACGTTTCTTGACAGTGGCAGGGTTATAAAAAAACTTAACTGCGCTGGAGTGTTATAATGAACATCTTTCCACTATTTTAAGTATTTATAAATGTGTATTATTATCATTATTTTCACAAATAAGCTACGCACCTCGACATTCCAAGCTTATTCAATGAACACTGATTACAAACAAACACTTGGTTTTATGGCATGAACTGATTTTTTTATGTTTACTCCTAGTTAAGCCCAAGACAGCAGGGTAGCACAGCAGGGTAATAGTCTGTGTGCACATTTCAGTCTTGTTTTAAAAACAGGCCGTTAGCAGGCTATACACACAATCAGGGCAAAAAATTTCGAAGTGTTTCTCCAGGGGCCAAAGCCAATCTCAACAGCCAACAGAAAAATGTTTTTCTCTGTAACATATATTTTTATATATATATTTTTTGTTATATATATGAAGCAGCTACTCAAGGCTCCAGAGTAGACTTAGAGTAGGCGCCAGAGTAGGCTCCAGACTACTTTGCTTATGTGATCAGTTAAAGTGAAAGTTATCTGAAGTTACTCCTGTTAGCTAGCTAATATTAAGATGGTTCATTTATTCAGAAATGTGTTTTAGCCAAAGAGAAAATGTTGAAAAAGGTAACGTTAACATTGTTACTCATTATTACTTTAATAAACTATTTGTAGATGTGACAGGAGAGCAAAAGTATTTGTAGGGTACTGTGCCATGCAGTGACGCAAAAGTAGGTAGGTGGGTAGGTAGGTAGGTTTAATGGTCTCCCTTCTGCTACAAAGCAGACAATATACAGTATGCAAATAATCATAAATAGGTAAGACAGAAATAAACTATTTTGCATGGTGCAGTGCTGAGGATGAACTAGAATTTGAATTTAAGAGTCTTATAGGCCGGGGGGAAACGCTGCTCTGCAGTCAGGTGGTGCGACAGCAGATACTTCTATGTCTCTTTGCAGACGGCAGCAGGGTGAACAGGCTGTGGCTGGGGTGTTTACTGTCTTTTAGTATCCGTTGGGCTCTGCGCAGGCACCTCAAC
This sequence comes from Hiodon alosoides, assembly GCA_025775065.1. Classification (NCBI taxonomy): domain Eukaryota; kingdom Metazoa; phylum Chordata; class Actinopteri; order Hiodontiformes; family Hiodontidae; genus Hiodon; species Hiodon alosoides. The sequence continues at coordinate 15,188 of JAOYSI010048644.1, read as the reverse complement.
TCACCGATATCACTGATGCTCGGGAGATGGGTACAAATGATCTTCTCAGCGATTTTGATCACCCGCTGCAGAGCCCTCCGGTCCTGGGCGGTGCACGTCCCATGCTAATTAGTGATGTTTCCAGTCAGGAAGCTTTCTATTGCTCCTCTGTAAAAGTTCACAAGAATTTGACTCGGGAATTTAGCTTTAAGTGTCCTCAAGACATACAGCCGTTTGTGAGCTTTCTTTACCAGCATGGAGATGTGAGAAGACCACGTCAGGTTCTCTGTGATGTTGATTCCCAGGAACCTGAAACTGTTCACCTGCTCCACCTCAGCTCCGTTGATGTAGACAGGTCTTTGACTCCTTTTTCCTAAAATCAACGATCAGCTCCTTTGTTTTGCTGACGTTGAGCAGTAGATGGTTCTCTGTACACCACTCTGCAAGATTAACGATTTCCTCCCGATATGAAGTCATTGTTTTGAAATCCTCATCATTGTTTGAAATCTGACCGATGATGGTGGTGTCGCCCGCAAACTTCCCAACAGAGTACTCTCCATGTCAGGAGATGCAGTCGTAGGTGTACAGGGGGAACAGGAGGGGGCTGAGCACTCAGCCCTGGGGGGCTCCAGGTGTGGCCGCCAATCCGAACTGTCTGGAGTCTGTCACAAATGTACTCTGTGTATTTGGGTCAGTTTTGCCAATCTAATGAAAATGTGGGCTGATGACATGCTTTTGATATGCTTTTGCGTGAGGAATATTGATCAAATTTTTCCATTGATAGTTATCAGCTATTATGATTGAACACAGATGGTGTATTGTATGGAAAATTCTGAGACCCATTAAATTCTGCTGTTTATGCCGGGCTGAAAAATGTCAATCACTAAGCCTGATCGGCACTCCTACAAATATAAATATTTATTCAGAGGAAGGCCTGTATGTTTGTGGTCTGTCTCCATGATGATCCGTCACAGGGGCAATGATGCAGCTTCCGTTTCAGGATCTCAGTCTGAATGGAAGGGCTGGAGTTTCCCAAAGATGCTAAGGAGGGCAGTGAATGATACTTGTTATTGGAATGGTGCTGACAGAGGAGCACCATCATTATCACTCTGATAGAATTTTGCAGAATTTAATGTTGATCCGTTTTATACAAGTGTGACACAATATCTCATAATTTCTATCATTTTTAAACCATTGTTATTCATCTCAAATGAATCATATGAGCACTCAAGGTTTCCAATCTGAGTACAAATGGTTATTTGGAAAGGACAATAAACACCAAGAAGGATTGAGGTCATGCATTTTTAATCAAAAGATTCATGCATGGCGCAGATGTAGAGCAAACGTCATAGTCAGACTAATCCTGAAAGCTTTCTGCATGTGAGGTTGCAACCTATGACCATCTAGAACAGATGCACCAGATTTATCCATATGAATGCTATATAATTTCAGAAGCATACTGGGTTACACACATTTTTTTAAATACTGGTCTTGCTAGAATGTTTGTGTTAAGCATTTCTATAGTTCCTTAGCACAGTAAGCAGATTCCTAACTGAAAATGCATTTGCTTTCTAATTGATCACACTGTAAGTGTAAGGAAACACTTTAACAAATGACAGCATCTGGAAGAGCTGTTTTGCTTAGCGTGGCCAATTATAATAGTTTAACGATGAGAACCGTGACCGTCTGGTAATTGTCAAGCAATACTCAGGTTGTTCTGAAGTCATCTGCCATGTCGGATACAATGTTTCCATGGCACAACAGGGCTTCTTATTATGCTTCCTTTCAATAAATGTAGCATAACATTGTTTTGCAGCTAATTAGCGGTGGATGTGACACCTTTGCAATGTTACTGAAGTTTTTTATTCAATGAAAACAATCACAAGAGTCACAAGAGGTGTCCTACACCAAGTTATTACAACATTTGCATGAAACTCTACTTGATTAGTTTTCAGGATACTTGCTTTCTGTTCAAAAGGGAAATGTCAGTCTAGTCGACTAATTTAGAATTTCTGCCATTAGTCGACTAATTTAGAATTTTCTATAAACTCATGTACTTGACTTATGTCAGAGTAGAGATAACAACCATTAGGACCCTTGTGCCTGTATTGTGATTCCATGAGCAATGATGTCATGTAGTCAGATATTGTAGCAACACTGTGCAGTTGGAGCCATTGGGTATGTGATGTGTGTTGGATCAGCAGTGGCTTGGTTAAATCCATTAGCTGTGGTTGAAATGGTAGGAATTTTCTGCCAGACTAAATGGGAATGTCTCCTTTTCCTACAGACTCACTACAGGACCGGAGAATACATAATTCGACAGGGAGCCAGAGGAGACACATTCTTCATCATTAGTAAGGGGAAGGTGAGGACTCCATCAGCCACACAGAGGGCTATATTAAAGGTGACATTGGAAGTCAGTGAAGCTTAGCGGACTCTGTCACCTCATGTTGGCGTAGTGGTTCACACTTTGTCAAACTCGATATATCTTTCGCTTTCTTTCTTTTTATAAATTGGAATCGCCAGTTATATTTTCCCCTTTTTCTCAGCAAATCGGAATCCCCAATTATTTTTCTCACCAACTTGGAATTGCCAACAGTGCTAATCTCGGCTCTTCACCGTTAGTCTCCTCCAATCCTAGTCACCTTAGCACCACCGTCTCTTTTCTGCACTGTGGGCTACACAGCATGCACAAGAGGTTCAGCACAAATTGGAGGGAGGCATGTTCACTCTCAACAGTACTGCCAGCATGCAGGCACCAGGGAAACCGGTTAGGACGTGTGTTAGCAAAGAGTCGAGAGAACCCTCCCCAGCTCCCTGCCACAGTCAGCAAATGACATGAGCTGGATTTGAACCAGAGAACTCATGGGGCTCAGTCTTCACTCACTTCTTTACCTTTACCACTCAGGAGAAGCCTCTCTTTCCCCTTCCTTTCTCTCTCTGTGCCCTGCTGTCTCTAACATTATATGACAGGAGCCAGTTTGTCAGCAGGTCCACATAACATTAGTATCAACAGTATCTTAAAATAATTTTCTTTGTACTGTTACACTTTCAAAGTAGAAATATGGCAACAGTGTATATGCGTATCGTAATATAAGCAGAGTGCAAGGTTCTCAACAAGTCTGATTTCAGACAATTCCGTTAAGCGTTCTGTAGTTACATTAAAACACATTTGAGAGATCAGGGATATAGCATGATATGTAGATTGCTGAAGAGATTCAGCTCAGTGAAAACTTTCAACAAAACAATACTCTTCCCACTCAATGTGTTGCTTTAAAACAGTACTTTTATTGTTACCATAACCAGATGTAGCGCTGCTTTAGCACTCACAGGCGAAGTGTTTGCAGCAGAGGCCCGATCTTCTTATCTTTTACAGGTAAATGTCACGAGGGAAGATTTGCCCAATGTGGACCATGTCTACCTTCACGACCTGGGAAAGGGAGACTGGTTTGGCGAGAAAGCCCTTCAGGGGTAAGACTGCTTCCTACAGGCAGTATTACTGTTGACGGCTGTGATCCTCAAGTGGCCGTGCGCTGAGCCTCCCTGTCTCAAGGCTTTCATTACTCAAACCTTTATGTTCCTGCCGATGAGCCTGCACGCTTGCAGATACACTTATTTAACGTTCAAATGTTGGGAGGAGTCAACCGCTGCAAGACGTAAGGTCTTGAATGTCCTTGTTTTGCAGTCCACGCAGGTCTCTTTTTATTTATAAAATGCAGGAGGTATCAAAGTGTGTAGAAACGGCAACAAAGCATTGTTCTCCTGTGTCTCTAAATGACAAGCTGGACGTCTGCAGCTGAGACGATTCCATCAGCAAACGTCACCTCTGGTTAACTCTGGTTTCTTCTTGTTCGAATCAGTGCTTGGTTTCAAATGGGAATAAAAAAATATTTGGAACCCATTTTCAAATTGTTAGGTTTTAAAACATAATTTAAAATTATGTTTTAAAATGTAGGGTTTAGGAATTGATTAAATGTAGCGTTTAGGAAATGTTTGCATGAGTGATTTAAACAAATCAAAATAAATTGTATTTAGAACCTCCTCATTAAGTTTTTATCTATGTGTCCATCTATGTGATTATGATCAGGGTAGAATCGAAAACTTTAGTCTCTTTCCTTTTGGCTAAAATATAGAAAATACTTTCTTTAAATATGTGAACTTTTTTTGAATTTTTAAAAAAACTTTTACATCATGGAGTAGTTTTGTGTTGCTCAGTGGCAAAAAAATCAATTTTGATTCCCTGTTATTACGTAATATAATGTGGGTAAGTCCAAAGCCGGTGAATTCTTTCGATAGCCAGAATTTCGATTGTAGAATTCTAGACAGACAGTGCCACCTAGTGGAAAAATGGCTGACATGGTACATAAGACCAATGAACAACCAGTAACACAACAACATTATTTTATATTATTAAAATAAATTTAATTTAAAAAAAATTCTTTATTTTAAGAAGGTGTGTGGCCTCATAGGGGTCCTGTAAACGGGGCAGACATTTCCTCCTGTACTCCCCTTGCTGTGACACACATCTTTTTTGATCCAAGTCATTTTGATCACTCTTCAATTTCAATTAGGAGATTTTAGGAGCATGGTTAGCAACTCGGTTGGTTCTTTACAAAGGCTTAGTTCTTCAGCTTATATCTGTGGCTTTTATATTTAAGAGTATTCTCAAAATCAAAATGATTTCCAATGAGCACAATGAATGCAGTGGTACAGATATTTCACAATTCCACATTGGCCTCTCACGGTCCTGTGGATGAGATCCTCTCTCCAGGAGCTATTCTTTAATTGCTTGAATAACAGGCTCCATGCAGCGTGACCCACATGCTTTCATGCAGCATCTCAATCTGTGTGATTAAATCCCATTTTAGGTGACTGAGGAGAAATGAGACTCTTCCATTTTATATTCGAAGGAGTCTAATGGCCATTAAAGTCTTGCCGTGAAAGCGTTTTTTCTTCTTCAGTTCTGTGCAGTCTTTTTTTTTTTTTGGCAATGCACAAGAGTTGGCAATGAGCATTCGGAATGTGTTTGTTTCCTTGACAGAGGTAGAAACTTGAGCAGGTCTATGGCCTCTACTCAAAGACTGACTGGGAGTTGAGGCCCCCGGGACTACAATCACCACAGCCCTCTCACCTACCACACATTTGCACAGGCTCTCAGGGATACCAGACACCCCGCATCACCAATTAGATTACTTTCATTCCCTCCCTGAAAAAAAATACCTTGTCTCTAAATAACAAGCTGGATGTTCGCAGCTGCTGTCTCAATGTGAAGTATTGGGGTACCCAAGGACATGTGGAGGGAGATATTCCAGTGATACTATAACAATCTCCACTGACACTCTTGTCCAGAAACGCATCTATAGCTGGAAGTTATTGTTAGAGGCTTGTTAGAAGTTTAATCAAGTCATTAGACCTCACCAGCAAGATGTAAACAGGATTAGTTGTTTACAAGATACTGAAAGTAATAATTTAATAAAGTAATTATTTGATTTCAATCAGTTTATATTTAGTCTAAAAAATTGCCCATCAGGCATGTACTGTCACTATGTAATCATTATTGCTTTGATAGCCTCTGTCCTTTATGTTTATGTAACAAAATATATGTTGTTATTTTGTGTAAACACCCTCATTACTACCTAATTACAAATATGAGCCCATGGTGTGTAAAATGCTTGAAGCTCTAATTTGTATTGTGGTTTGTGAAAATGGTTTTATTTAGTTATTTTTACGGTGACATAAGCGGAATGGTGCAGGCCTATTTTAGGGGCTGTGCTAGGGTGAAAGGCAGCGTGATGGGATTGGCTGCTCAAAGAGGGCAGGGTCTGAGGTGCAGACTACCCGTTGATGTGGATTTGAAGGACGAGGTTGAACTGGTGAAGCACAGTGCGTTGACCCTTAAACCGTGACCCACCAACAACTCTCTACAATGGCCTTGATTAACACACACAAATCTCGTCCGTGGTGTTGACTCATTTTAGGATGTTATTGTCAATATAGGGGTTATGTATGACTGGAGTTAGCTTTTATGACATCAAACATCATTATCAACTATAAAAAAAAACTTATAACTGTTATAAAACACAAAATCTCTGATGAAAATATAATCAAGTTAAATCAACTTAATAAATGTATTGCAACACTGTTTGTTAAGACCAGCTGCACCAGGATCTTCTATGAGTGGGAATATCCCAGAACAAACCTATCTATTTAAGCAACCAATGATGGAAACGGTTGTCAAGAAACTTTTATCCCTGCCATAAAAAAAACAATTGTGATTGACAATAGAGGTATGGAAGGAACTCTGTTTTGGCCCAGAGTAACAATTCACACCTAGCAGGTGTTGGTGTTGAGTTACACGTTTCTCCTAATATGATGACATGTGCTTGGACGTGAAACCCAAGGAAAAGGATTTGTTGCAGCCCAGCCGATCGGGCAGAGTTTCACTCAGCCTGCGGACCGCTCGAGCTTGACCTGGACGGGCTGCTCTCGCGCCCACTTTATAAGCGATTTAAAAGGCCGGCAAACCCCTCTCACCAGCAGGGTTGACCTTTCAGGAGGAGCGTGGTGGGGGAGCGCATGTAGGAGAGCCCGTGGTGGAGGCGAGGTGGTTGGCCTGTGGATGTACTGTCAGGTGGATTTGAGATTCATGGATTCTGACACAGATTCCTGCAACTGGGGGGATTCCTCCCCGGACGTTAGTGAGGATGATCTTGATGACCATGAAGAGAGATGTACTGAGTAATGGCAAATTAATCATTTACGTTGTTTGATTTTAAACAGTGAAAAGTAAAAATAAAATAAAATATGTTTTTGTAGTGAATGTTCGTAATGTGATGCTGACAATTGTTTGTTGCTACAGATATTTTGCTACAAAAATAGTTAGGTTTGACATCACATGTAATTGTTTTAGTAGATGAAGTTGATGTTTATATATGTCTACTTTACATACAAGTAGTTTTCAGTTGACGGTCAACGAAAGCAAAAAACTAGCATAATAGGAGTAGTTGGGAAATATGTCAATTAAATTTACAAGAGCCAATAAATTTCACTGTAAATATATGATGTGAATATATATCATATATGTGGGTGGCTTGGTGGCTCTTTGTGAGTACTGACTGAGTCTGTATGTCTTCTGACATCTGACATCCTGTCCTGTGTGTACCCTGCTTCATTCCCTTTGTCTGCCAGGTTAGGCTCTGCGGCCCTGAGTGTGTGTGTGAGTGTGTGTGTGTGTGTGTGTGTGTGTGTGTGTGTGTGTGTGTGTGTGTGTGTATATATATATATATATATATATATACACATACACAGTTCTGTACAAAAGTCTTAGGCATCCTAGCTTTCTTTACTTAAATTTAGTCTTTGATATTTATGTTTTGTAAAAATATTTTAGATAAAAAATAAAATAAAAACTATTTTAGATTTCAAAACACTCTTTTTCCGAAAGACGTCCAAGGAGTTCTGCAACAGATGGTTTTGCCTCCACAGAGCCCTGATCAGTCTTTAATCTGAGTCTTTAATTTTGCACACAGCCATTTATTTTGATACAGGCCTGTATTCAATGCATCAATAATATTTAAATATGTTCCTTAACGTGGATGTGATTTAATGTGTTCCTTACAGAGAGATGTGAGGTTCACTAATGGTTCTTTATTCTGCCTACTTACAGAGAGGACATCAGAACCGCTAATGTCATTGCTGCTGAAGCTGTCACCTGCCTGGTCATTGACAGAGAGTGAGTGACCGCCCTATTCTCTCACACATGTGACCCACGTATGAGGCACAGATTTGTCTGAGAGTTTCAACACATGTAAACATGCGTGTAAACATTAGTCTTTTATATTCCTCTAATGACAAAAAGTCAATTTAAATAGAACGTCCTTTTAAATTGGCATTCAGTATATTATATTGATTTAACCCATGTTAAAGTCACTTGAATTGACTTTACCAATGTGACACCATATATGATAGTTACGTCTGTCCTGCCCTTGTCTGAAAATGTATACACAGAGAAACGAAAACCAGCTAAAGCATATAAACAAAGACCTAAAGCATTGCTCCACAGGCTCATACTTTACTTTTCCTAAAGTATTGGGACATCACTCTGTGTTGTGCGCAGCATGGCAGAAGAAGATTATGCTGCCTCACTCCCCAGAGCTACAAATGTGTCGAAGCAATTTGGCTCCCTGCAGAGTGAGCAGAGGAATATCAAAGTGGGAGGATGCTAAAAGGAACATTTGCCCTGCAGGAAATCAACTGATCGTTTTATTACGGAGTCCAGATGAAAGGTTTATGACACTTCCTATTGAGAGTGGCTTGTTTTGGCTGCTGTGTGGTGTTCCAACACTGTCACTGTGCACATAATTACCTGACTTGTGTGGCTTTACTGCTAAATGTGCATTCCTAGAAATGCACCCATAGAACCCGATCCAAAAACAGGAATAATAAGATTGCCTTCACAACATAAAGAAAGAATTGTGTGTCTTTCGGGATTGTACCTTGTCAGTCAAGGTCATTAGATTAAAACAGGGATACACAATCCCTGTCCTCGTGGGCAGTAGTGTCTGCGGGTTTTTGGCCAACCTCACAGTAGAACAAAAACCTGCAGAAAGGACCCAGATTGAGAATCCCATGACTAAAAGCTTTTTTAACAAATATCCTATTGTGCATGATTTGACAGTTCTGTTATCTTACTTTGAGTTGTACAGTATAGTTACGCCCCGTTATAAAAGAAAGAACAAATAGGAGCATTTATGACCAGCTCTAAAATTAAACGGAAGTGGGTCATATATGTATGCTTAATATAAGGTTGTTCACATTTTTAGTTTATTAGATCTCGTTAGTGGTAATATGAAACCCAAAACATTATAAGCTGACTAAGCTGTCTAAGTTGCAAAGAAGGTTTGTTAAGCACTGTTAACGGTAGGTCATAATGACGGTCTTTACTAAAAATTAGGTTTGCTGTAATGAGGTTTTGTTTATATGGTGTATCCATGTGTCCAGGGAAAGTCCTCACTTAATACCTGGGGCAGATGTAATTGAGATCATAAACTTGTTTAAGGTAATTTACTAGGATGGTGTTTAAGCCCTTCATTGTCATTGGTATTACTTTTTAAATAAGTTAAATAAGAAGGGGTAAAATATTAAAATTATGTAGTTCTAAATTAGTCTGTACATAGGGTAAATATGTAATGTGCTCCGTTTTAAATCTTGTATGGTGGGAAAATGTACCATAATAATCAAAGGCAATATTTTGGGTTTGTTTCTTATTGTTTTTATTGTCCCCCCAGTTCATTTAAGCACTTGATTGGGGGTCTGCAGAACGTGTCCGACAAAGGCTACGAGGATGCGGAAGCCAAGGCAAAGTAAGCCACAGCCAGCATGCCAAGTCTGTCACTGCACATCTCTTCTGTGCAAGCTGTGGCCACAGCCAGCATGCCAACGCCAAGTATGTCACTGCACATCTCTTCTGTGCCAGCTGTGGCCACAGCCAGCATGCCAACGCCAGGTCTGTCACTGCACATCTCTTCTGTGTCAGCTGTGGCCACAGCCAGCATGCCAATGCCAAGTCTGTCACTGCACATCTCTTCTGTGCTAGCTGTGGCCACAGCCAGCATTCCAACGCCAAGTCTGTCACTGCACATCTCTTCTGTGCTTGCTGTCTCATTTGGTCCTACTGCAGAGCTGACTTCCTGGTTACCATTCAGTCAGTTCTACCGTGGTCATCTGTTCCTAAATCATCCGCACAATTTGGGTAGCATAACTTTTGTCATGAATTGCTCCTGTTTAACCTGGTCGTTCCTCCCATGCACAGATGAAACACAATCATAATGTTTATTGTGTTGTGGAACCAACTCCAGAACAGTTTTATATGCCAACTGAAAAAGCTGAAATTGCATGTAAATGATATGTGATATATGGGGGGGTTGTGGGATGTAGAAATAGTGGTATTTCTGCACACCCAACACTACTGTAAGAAGTGTTATGAAAATTTGCTACATAAACTAGATGCTCTGGAGGGATAAGCCCCTCTCTGTGAGCACAGAATCCTTCACCATACTTTCTCAGAGTGGTAGGCTTTAGACCACACCATTGGTATAAATACATAAATGTGTGGAACATTTGTTTCGCTAAATGTTTTGCATTTAGATTTTTTTTATTTACATTTTTTTAATTGGACATAAATTGTAAGGGGAGGATGGAAATGAATCGGTTGTTCCCACTTATATACATTAGGAATTTCTAGGATTGCCTTTGTGTTCTCGCATTAAGTACAGCTGTGATTACTCTGGCATGAAGGTTTGGACACAGTAAGGTTTACACCCATGGCGCTTTTCACTAATTAAGGTAAACACAAAAATAATACTGCACAGGTTTACGGCATATTCTCATAAATTTAAGTTTGTTCACCGCAAGGTTACAAGTACGGACTCCCCTTCCTCCCCCTACCCCGAACATTAAAAAAAAAATCCCTTCTAGAGGGATGTTTATTAGAATATGTGATAGTTTGAGTACCGCAACATAAACTCTTTAGGTGGCATTTGCAAGCTTGCAGTATTTGCGGTGGCAGGAAAGTAAACTGTAGTAAACGTTGTCAAGGGCTGCAAAGCTGTGAGTAAACGGAGACGGAGGCCTGTCATAGGTGGCCATGTCACCCGGCAGGCCGTCTGTTACTGTAGAAAGCTGCTAATACAGATGGCACTGGACCCAATCCTCATGGTCAATGGCCTGCTGCCTTTGTGAGACGGCGAACGCTCTGCCTGGAATTGCCGTCTCAGAAGGGACCTCTGATTTCAGGAGTCAGGTCACATTCACGCTGTTCACAGTCCCATTCAAGTGAGGCACTTATAGCGTGTTTAAGTTTTTTCTGGCTGTCTCATGTTCACATAAGCACTCACACACACACACAGGCACACACACACACACGTACAAGTACAGACACACAGACACACACGCACATGCACATACATGGACACACACACACACACACATGCACATACACATACACACACATACACACACACACACAGACACACACACACGAATATGCACATACACGGGGACACACACACGGACACACACACACACACACACACACACACACACACACAAAGGTCCCAAGGAAACAAAATGTCAGACTTGGCTGCCCTTCTAAATTGGACAGGATTTATGCTACCGTACTGACAACTCTCAAGCAAACTACCATAGATATCAAAGTGATATTTACCTCTAGCTATGCATTAAGTTGTAAGCATTAGCTTTTTAGGTGCTTTTTGCATTAAATATGGATGCTTTTTGAAAGGCTATAGAAGCATAGGAATTCTATTCACTGAGCTTTTTAAATGTGCTGTCAAGGTGTGACATTTATCAATGTCTCCTTCTTAATGGCCCCATTATCTGGACTTTTTCATTTTCAGCTCTGTGTTGAGACTGCATCTTCCTAGTTCGGCTTTCTAAAAATGAATAGATAGTGCCCCGAAGTAAACAAATCTTCTCCCCTTCCTGTTATATTGCACTAAAACACAAATATTCTTCTCACCTCTCATATTTATTTAACATCCCATCAGGCGGGAATACAAAACGCACTGCTGCCCACATCTAAGTGACGTTACACTCATTAAGGAACCTCTTTTCCATTACGTGAATTTCTGTTTGTTTTGATACAATACTTGTCGTAATTGGTCCTAGAGGAATATGCATGGCGAGATGTCTTCAGTCAGACACTTTTTTTTCCTGACTTGTTTGTCTCTGTCGACACGTTCCAGTCATTCGGATTGTCCTCGATTTTCTGGGTCGGTCTGGCGTGGCCCCATACAATGGAAGGTTAGCTTCAGATACAGGATATCGTCAAATAAAGGCTCTCCCCAGTGGAAACGGATCATTTGGCTGTCCTCTGCTGTCAGACCACTGTGTAATGTAAGACGACTGCTAATCTCTGCTGTGCTTTGACATGCACTGCTTAGCCCCGAGAAGAGAACACTTTAATTGGCCAGACTTCTGATCCTGCTTGTCTCTGTCTGGAGGAAGGCAGTCTTATTCCAATCAACAGAAGCTCTTTCTTTCTGCTGTGTTTTTCTCTCACTCTCTGCCTACGGGCCTGCATCCAAATGCGATTAATTCGCTTTTGTGGCGAATTCAACCTTACCACAATGGTAACTTACCGTTTCTTAGACCCAGGATATAGGCTCTGATTGACAAACAGGTGATGGATATGTCAAAGGATCAGTCAGCTGGAGTTTTGTGAGGACAAATAAAGAATGTTAAAATTCCAAACATTAGAGTGGCATAGATTCAACAAGGTGCTGAAAACATTCCTCAGAGATTTTGGTCCATATTGACATGATGGCATCATGCAGTTGTTGCAGATTTGTTTGCTGCACTTCCATGATGCAAATTTCCCGTTCCAACACATCCCAAAGGTTTGAGATGATGTGATCTTTGTAACACTTCATGTTGTTTATGCTAAATTCTGACCCTAACATCTGAATGTCGCAGCAGAAACCGAGACTCATCAGACCAGACAATGTTTCTCCAGTCTTCTACTTTCCAATTTTGGTGAGCCTTTGCAAATTGTAGCCTCAGTTTCCTGTTCTTAGCTGACAGGAGTGGCACCTGGTGTGGTCTTCTGCTGCTGTAGCCCATCTGCTTCAAAGTTCAACGTGTTGTGCATTCAGAGATGCTCTTCTGCATACCTCGGTTGTAATGAGTGATTATTTGAGTTACTGTTGCCTTTCTATCAGCTCGAAACAGTCTGGCCATTCTCCTCTAACCTCTGCCATCAGCAAGGCATTTTTGCCCTGAGATCTGCCGCTCACTGGATATTTTCTCTTTTTCGGGCCATTCTCTGTAAACCCTAGATATGGTTGTGCATGAAAATCCCAGTAGATCAGCAGTTTCTGAAATACTCAAACCAGCCCATCTGGCACCAGCAACCATGCCACGTTCAAAGTTACTTAAATCACCTTTCTTCCCCATTCTGATGCTTGGTTTGAACTTCAGCAGATCGTCTTGACCATGTCTACATGCTTAAATGCATTGAGTTGCTGCCACGTGATTGACTGATTAGATATTTGCTTTGACGGGCAGTTGAAGAGGTGTAGCTAATAAAGTGGCTGGTGAGTGTGTGTATGTATTTGTGTGTGTATATATATACAGTATATATACACACATTGTGGCATTGTGACAGAGGGAGAGACCATTTACTGAGTCGGTCGAAGTGCACTGTCAGGAGCCGTAGCGGGTGTCCATTGGAAAATCAGTCTTAAAAACCCGACTCTAATGGATGAGCATGGGGTCTTTTTTTGACTCACATCACTGACCCGCAGTCCTGTTTGTAGATCAGATCACCGAACCGCACTCCTGTTTGTAGATCAGATCACTGACTCGCACTCCTGTCTGTAGATCAGATCACTGACTCTCACTCCTGTTTGTAGATTAGGTTACTGAACCGCACTCCTGTTTGTTGATAAGATCACTGACCTGCACTACTGTTTGTAAAGCCTGTTTGTGGAGAGAGTGGGCACCAACAGCTGGGCCATGTGTCTGAACACACAGTGCCTTCCCTGGGATCATCGGGCATAAACAGCTTCTATATGTAGCTCCACTGGAGCCCTCCCAAAGCTGCCAAGGCATCCGGCTCCATCTGGGCCACTGTATTCCGTATTGGTTGCCTGGGTCACTTAAGGACTAGTTTTGCAATTTGAACCTTTGCTGGGGGAAATCAGTAGATCCAGCAATGTTCTCTCCCTAAAAATGTGTGTGGACCTCACCTGATAACCAGATAAACGTATAAACTTATCTGGCAGTTCTTTTAAACTGACTCATTTTGCTCTCTATGACATTGGGTACAGCAAACCACCTCTCGTGGTGCAGGCGTCTCCTTTTCCCTCACCTATTGCTCCTAAATACCTGCATTCCTTCATGTTGCACGTGAAGGCTGACTCTTGGACTCTTTGACTCTTGGAAGGCTGACTCTCGTTAGGCCTTGGAATCTGTTTAGTATGATGGGCTATAGTTTGCAGCCTTAGTGGAATGGTTTTCAGGTAGGATGAAGTTGTCTTAACACTCCAAATGTTTAGAGGACCGCAACACTTCAACAACTGGGATGCACCAGATAAAGTAACCTTTTCAATAAACAAAAGAATGTATAAACTGAGAACTCTCAGCAGTCCCAGTTTACTTTTTATTGTGTCTTGGTTGGACTAAAGGAAGGAGAAGTGCTTGAGTCCAATGAAAAAAGACAGCTGAGCAAGCTCCAACTCCTTGCAAAAATGACCCTTCCTTTTGTATTAAAAACATCTACAGATATGAAGCAGAGGACGCCTTCTTCTGTACCCTGAACTTGGCAGACTTCAACATCATCGACACACTGGGAGTGGGAGGATTCGGCCGTGTAGAACTGGTATGACAATTCAGGAAAAGCTGGGCCCATTTTGTTGTGTTTTACAATGCAATTCTAACCAGTTTTCAGTCTATTATCTCTGTTATATTCTGTTATTAATGTGGTAAATTTGTATTTTGTCCGTTTTTGGAATTTTGTAAAAGTAAATATTAGAGAGTATGTCAAGTTGTATTGTATCATTTAGACTGATTCTACCAAATCTTCCTGCTAACGCATGAGCCTATGTTTAATGACTGCACAACTAGGATATGTTGGAAATTTAGTATTCCATTCAAAGAGAAGTTAACTCTACATAAGTATAGCACAGATATTTATAAAGCTTATTTACTTATACGGTTTCTTATCTGTGCAAAATGGACTTGAGTGAAACCATGGTGCACCATTAAAAAAATATATATAATATATAATATTTCTATAATTATATTACCAATATACCCTTTACCCAAGGAATAGGAGGGTTAATTGACCCACAAGGCTCCTCAGGAACTTTTATGAACACAATTTTATTAATTTTGCTCAGAAAGAAATCTCACTGAATGCTAATATGTAATGTAAAGCATTGGCCTGTCTCATACACATTCAGGTACAACTGAAAAGCAACGAAGAAAAAACGTTTGCAATGAAGGTCTTGAAGAAGCAGCACATTGTGGATACACGGCAACAGGAACACATCCGCTCAGAGAAGCAGATCATGCAGGAGACGCATTCCAACTTCATAGTGAGGTACACCTCAAGCCGCTGTCCCCTAATGGTAAATTAACAAAACTAGCTCAGAGAAACAGATCATGCAGGAGACGCATTCCCACTTCAT
>JAOYSI010048633.1:9250-26378 GCA_025775065.1 Hiodon alosoides | reverse complement strand
CTGATATTTTTTCATATCTAGTTAACATATGACACAAAAAATAGATCACACACATATCTTTTTCAAAAATTTTGTCTCTCCTCTCTCTGTGTGTTTTTATATATATATATATATATATATATATATATATATATATATATGAGAGAGAGGGCATGAGAGAGAAGTACTAAAACAACTCAGATTTGCACAAATACATGCCTACAGAGATCCGAGTATCTTGAAAATGAAGGCATAGTTGTTTATTCCAAGAGCTTTATATTAACAAGGCAGTGTCAACCAACTGCAGTGTGAGTATATTATGCACATTTATGGATTTCTTTTCAAACAGGAGGCCAGCTATAAATGGGATAACCATTGAGATGAGATGTGTTTCAAAAGGTTCTTTCTCATGATTAGAATCTAATCTCATGTTATTGTTTTTTTCGCTGGTGTGCATCAGCACTCACTTTCATAGAAAGAGTTTCTTTTAAAGGATATCTTATTTTAGATTTCTTGAGACACAGTGAGTATATTATTTTGTGCACAGCGTTGCAATAAATAAAAATGAAAAAAACAGGACCTTTCAGTTGTCTCTTTATGAATCCTCTGTGTAGTCTAAAAGCCAACAACCACTTCCAATGACGTCATTGAAAAAGTTATTCAACGCTTGTTTGACTGCGGTCCGCGGCATCTCATAGAATAGTTCTCCTGTGCAAATCGGACAAAAGTCATAGCTGTGCATACCAAAAAGTAGACTGCAGTCCAAAGAAGATACACTTTTTTTGGCTCTTTATGTTAGTCATATCTTAAAACCGGGCAGAAACCCCCTCCCTGGCTCACCACGCTTCTGAAAGAGACTGTGTGGGCGTTGCTTCCTGCCCTGCACCCTAACCAGAGAAAGAGTCTATTACTACATGTGAACTTACACCAAGCCTTGATCACAATCTCGGGGACGGGTTAAAACCCGTGGCTGCAATTGCCAGCTCTATTCTGAAATTTCTGGCAATCTGAAATTAAACTTCAGGTATTTAACTAAATGCATGTCATTAACTTCTCCTGAAAGCTTTACCATACGCATATTTGGTTCATCTATAAATAATAATTGCATTTTGACCCAAGCTGATGAAAAACATCTGATTGCTATGCGTCCAGGTTAGGGTTTGAGTTAGGGTTAGACTTAACTGGGCACTGGTCTCAAAGTGATTAGCACAGCTTCTAAATCCATATTCATATCATGGAGAGGAAGACTGCTGACAAGCGGACTGACTTTGCCTAAATACGACCATTTCTGAGAAACTGACAGCAAAGATTTGAAAATCATGATTAGTGTCTGCGGTGGAATTGGCTGTTCCGGTGGATCAGCTCAAAGTGAAGAAACAGAGTTTCCTCCACATGAGAATTTACACGACTATCTGACTGTCCCCTGTCCCCGATACCTGCTGTTGCAGGGGACACGGGTTTGAGCCAGAGTAAAAACTGCAATCACAGAAAGGTCAAGTGAGCCAGTCGCTCTGGTTCTCTACCCTTGTGCTGGGTGCGCGACGTGGCATGATAGCGAGCTGTCAAAAATGACCAAAGGCCAATCTTAAAACTGGTTTTGTAGAAACATCTCAAATCTTCCCCTACAGGAAGTTGACATGGTGAGCCCACTCACTCAATTTTTCCTCCAACGCACTTAACCATTATAAGGAGGCCACCAAAAAGCCCCACTGTTGTCTGAGACAAGCTTTCTCTGAACTAGTGAGTGCCTACTCAGCCAGCACAGGGTTAACAAGTGACTTCCCAGAGACATTGGCCAATAAGCACTTTGTCAGTCACTTCTGCTACTTAGTGGGTCATGGTTGGTGAGCGGATGGGAAATCAGCTCTGTGTTGCTGATGCTGTAAGATGTATCTGCTGTATGGGGCCATCTTCAGTCCCTCTGCAGCCTGGGTTCACAATCCTGGCATCCAGTAGGTTTATTTCTTGAATCTCTTTGAATAGGCATCAACCCCAAAACTGCAAGAAAAAACCAGACCCGTTTAATTAGGGCAATAATTAGTTGATTCAAGCGCTTGAGTTTTCGACTGGAACACAGGTTGCCTACTGAACCAAGATTGGGAACCCCTCACTATTAAGGTCACATTTCGCTCTCTCATATTATCCTCATACTTTACCATTTGCTCTGCATTTCCACTGGGAGGTTGAATGGAGAGGAGAAATATATACATAGACAGGTTGATCCCTGCATTTTGTCAGCCACCAAATGTACAGTTATGTTAAGATACTGAAAGGCCTTCAATAAAACATATAGAAATGCATTTAAGGCATGACTAAAAAAGAAAGAAAAAAAAAGTCCCTTGTTCATTTAAAGTTTTAACAGTTATGTCACCACCAGCAATGACATTGTATTTCCATGGACGGGTGGTAAGCAACTAGCTATACCACTATGTTTTCCGCAGTTAATTAGGTAAAAGACCATCGCTGATGGGGGGAAACCATTTCTTCCTTTTGAAATAGGAGGGAAATTCTCACAAACCCTCTTGTGCACTGCAGGAAACATGCATGCAGACCAAGACCAGTGTGATACCTCTGCACACACTTGTCTCTCTGTTAAAGACTGTGACTTTAATACAATGGATTTGACTGATTTAAGTTATGTTTTATTTGCTACTGATATACGAAAACTGGGGTTAGGGTTTCTTCAGAACTGGGGCAGTTTCAGTCTCAGTGAGCCTCAGACTATTAGCGGTCCATAAAAAGGCTCCATATCACTCTCTCAGGAAGCAAACGTGATACATCTGCATCGTACCATGTAGTATGAATAGATGAATAGTCAGTGATACTGTGTGGAGTTTCCTTTTGTTACTGCTAACCGTCGCCACTCTCCCATTGTCCGCTATAGACAAGGTGCGTCAGGTGATATGGCACGCCCCCACCTACACAAAGTGTCCGCTGCTACCCCATCTTTAAAAGACCCTTTTAGTAATAGCACAATAGTTATTGTCTTCAGTTACTTGGGTGGATGCAAATACTCAGTAATTCAACAAAATCTGTTTCCTGGTCGGAGGATGAGAACCTGTATAATATAAATATATATCCAATATTAGTGGAGCACGGGGTGGTGTGGATGTGGGGGGCACAGTCTGTAAGGCCCAGCTGGTTTTGGCTTATACCACAGATAGCTGCGTGAATATGAGGAAGTGAGGTCAGCAGCCTCACTAGTTTGGCCTAGTCCAGGAAAGAGGAAATGAGTCACACCCAAGTCTAAATCCCCGATACCCCCTCCCCCCCAAGCCCATTGGGATTAAGGGCAGCTGATCTTCACTGAATCTAACCAAATATTACAGAGAGTTAGGAAAGAGACAACACCCTAAAGGGGTTGGGCCAAAAGATTATCCAAACACTAGAAAATATAGCAACGGTAACACTGGCAACGGTTATACAACAGCGACAGGGGCGGAGACCCGAACAATGACAACATACGTGTCTCCCTTTGCACACATGATACCGGCGACACCAATGGAATTCCTTATGGGGATCAGCTCATTCAGCTCAATCAGTCAGAAACCAGCAGATTTAGGTTCCGTCTTAGTCCAAACGAGTACTTCATAAACGGCTTTACTCACCGGGATGGAACGCACTGCGCATTCCACATGTCTTGTTCTCCTGACAGAAACCTGTAACGGGAGATTTGAGATAAATGGGTACAATCAAGGGCTGAAACTAAAGTACAGAACTTGCCCCTGATAATGACTCCGCTATCAGCTAAGATCTACTGCGGTGGTAATGTTGGCCAAGACCGAGTCCAACGGTGAAGGTGTATTTTGCCTAAAGCACACCCGGAAGCGCTTTTGGTGCCACAAATCTAATCTGAAGTGACAGCTGTAGCCCAGGATCTGGCCCAGTTCTGCTGTATTTTATCGTCATAGAGATTAAAGTGTTGCATGCTGCCTGACACTTTTCCACGGCTTCAATGCAAATCAAGGCTAACTTGTGGGGAAGCCAGCAGTCAGACAGGAACAACGCTGCTTTAATGAATGCTGCAGGCCACATACGTGCACAGGTCTGAAGTGGCCACACCGTTCTACATCTCCTTTAGATGCAGCATTTCATTGGTTAGTTTGGTCAGGCACCTTTTCAGGATGCGAGCTGACCAAAGAACATGGTGCATGGAATCTACATAGATGCTATATTCTTTTACTTCTCTATTCCCCAAACACTCAGTCTGTAGACCTTCTTTTTCTAAACTTACAGAGCATGCTTAGGTAAGGTGCATGAGTTCCTTAACAAGACAGGAGTGGGGCCTGCAGTGTGAATCACTATTGTCATAAATGGACTGTATAAAATCAATTGTAATTCTAACCTGCTTGGAATCCTATGCTAAACGCAGCCTGTTGGGCTTGTGTGACTGGTCGCTACACAATAGCAACACAAAAGGTAAATACCATACTGGAGTCTAGTACAGCAGAACGTTTTCAGATTATATGAAAAGCTTTCCAATTATCTGGTAGCTCACGTTTTGTGGATTTTTTCCAGTTGGCCATGGTGCATGCCCACCCCGTCAGTATGGAAAATTCACCAATAATGTAAAATGAGAAGCATTTCCCTTCGGGGAATTCCCTTCCTTTTTAATCTGGAAAAATTGTTCTTATTAATCACATTCCATCTATGTAGAAAAAAGGTGAAATCCTTCATATTCAGTGACATGCATGTTTAAAGGTCCCTGTCTTCCAATGGCTTTTGCTGAGGACCTTGCCTCTCATTCCGAATCCACTGCAACTGACGTGGTTGTCTGTGAGCCAAAGCTGCAAGATGGGCGCAGGAAGGAGAGGGGAGAACTCGATGTTCCTGTGAAGGAGGAGGTGCGGGCAGGCGTGGCAAAAATACTGTTTCTCCAAAATAAGTAAGCGTACTCACGGAGAGATAAGGCACGAGGACAAAAGGGGGAGCAGACGGCCATTTACGCACACACCCAAACACAAATCTCTTTGCTTTTTGTTGCGAGGATTACATCAGTTCAGGAAAGGTTCAGGGCAGCGGTCTGACTGTGTTACACAAGCTGTGCGTGCAAAGAAACCAAACGTCCAGCCACTTAACAAAACAAGACAATTACGGTATTCACGAATGAATGCCAAAGTGCATATTTGTGTTAAATCTGTAGGAGGAGATCCGAACAGAAGCGCAGAGGTGTACCTGGGCAAAAAATCAAGTAAAATACAATTATTTTGTAAAAGGTTTCTGACAAAGTACAAAAGAGAAGCAGATCCATATCTTCATTTAGCGTGACAAGTACAGCGCTCTTGCATAAACTGGAAGTCCTTATTTCAGGCCAAGACAATGCCAAAACACGCTGGTGCCAAGAAAACAAATTACACAATTTTAAAAAATAAAAACTTATATAAATTCTTATATAATGCGTGCTTCTAATAAAATGTTGCATTGCCTCCAAGCAAAGCACATAAACACTAACGAAAAGAGAGAAATCCTCAGCATGTCGTCATTTTAACAGTCACTTCAGTTAGCATTCCAACAGTCATTTACGGTCTCGGTTAGCATTTTAAGGGAATCAGAGGCGGTGTCGAGGGGCCATTTTACTACTTTTAACAGAAGCAGTTCTGAGGAGAACGTTGACGAGCACGCAGCAGGGACTTTCCAGGGCCGTCGCTTTGCACTGCTCTGCCTGTGTGAAGACTGGAGACACGCTTCAACCTACACTTAAACCAACAATTACATCTGTACCGCAGCGACCACTACAAATAATCGCCACAATGTACGTCAACAGACAGGTTGAGCTAACTTTTAAACGAAATCAAATGCATAGCAAGACCAACTATTTGTTAGATTAACCAAAATTAAGCAAGGAAAAAAAACTGCATAGACATAGAGAACAATAGCAGAGAGAATCACAAGGTAACTAAGTACCTGTGGGTTATTCCATCCGATTTCATGGAGTCTGTGTATTAAAACAATGCCAGCGTGAATGTTGTGTCTAGTTTGGATAAATCCGGGTCTGGGTGGGGAAAATGTCGGCAATGTGGAGGAGGAAGTAGGGAGACTTTATTTAAGATTTTATCTGGAGTAACCAGATTTACAGAAAAAGGGGATATGGGGTAACCGTGTGTCACAGGCCTGAGTAACAGAATTCTCAGTAACAGAAAATGTAATTCTAACTTGCAGCTAACCTCTAAATAAGTGAAGGCCAAATGTTTTTTTTTTTTTTTTTTAATAAAGGGGTTTAGATGTCTAACCCTAAATCATTGTTCGGTTTTAGGAGAAAAGACAGAAACCGGCTGGTAATTTTACTGACATAAGATCTGCTGCAGCATTGTGTTGAACAAATAGACCAGTTCACATTATGCAAACAAAAAAAATCCCCTCACTGGAAATATCCGATTGCAAAATTCAAACGTCTCGTTATTTAGTCTGCAGCTTGTTGCATTGTACTATCACATTCTTTCAGCCCAATTGGAAAGGTCCTGTTTGTCCTATAACTATTCCCTTGGTATACGGAGATAAAATACCATTGCTTTTTTTTCGTCCTTTGTGGTCTATTCTAAACGCAACTTAAATCTTAGTACCAAACACTGGCACTGAATTCTTGAACGAAACCAGAAGTGCCCGATAATTACTTTGTATCATTAGAGGACGTAATAATGAGGGATAAAATCTCTTATCGTCTCAGAAATATGTCTGTAGCTGATACCGAGAAGCTAATGCATGCATTTGTCTAATGCACTTTTAAAGGGGTCCCAAAGCATTTGGAATTTTGAACTTTTAAAAGATTATCACACAGGTGAGAGCTGTAGATCCGACGTATTCCTAAACGGAACCTTTGTTCTTCGTCCCCACCACAAAACAGGGAATAGGATGTTTTTGTTGCATAAGGAATCTGGAGAGGAAGTACCACTAGGGCCGAAAAGCGAGGCGGGACGTGAGCTGGAATTCCCCCGCAGCCGGGCTAATTCAGGAACCTGCGGCCGAGTCTGTGGTAGACGGCATGCTATTTTCAACCCAGTCCCAGGCTATATTCAGGTGACCCGAATTCCGCCTCGAGGAAACTACTACACAAAAAAACACTAAGCAAGGGGTTTGGCTACTTTTGCTGTCATTTGACTGTGAGAAACAAAGCAAGTTTTACCCAAATAAAGAATCGTGTTAGTATTGATAGTATTTCTCTGAATACTGAAATTGAAGGTTAGAGCAGAATGATGAAACTTGCATTTATGAAACTAAAAAAGAGTCGAGGTTTTCCCGCAAAACAATAATTAAGTAGGCCTTCCGCAAACGGTAATTACGGGTAGTCGTCCGGGCTTAAAAGGCTCAAGGTCTACGCATACCGTAAACATCTCGTGATTCATTATAGAGACCAGTCAAAGTACATTTGGGTTTAAAGCACACCTTTAACGATAATCGTCATATTTTCTCTGACTCACGTATTTGTATGTAAACACAAAAACACTTGAGTGACTTCTGACCAAGACGGACTGGATTTCCCCTCCCAACGAGAAGGTTCAACGTTTCATTCGTGCCTTTGTTTGAGTTTTTTTTTAAATTGCTACTTCGGATGTAACACTACCACCCCCTAGTGAACATAACATGTATTATTATTGTAAATCATTATACATGATAGTTATTTCTGCTTTTGCTGCACTATAATCAAGCAGCACAACCATATTCAGAATGACTGACAGTAGCCACATTACTCAGCTAAGGTAAATTTAACTGTCCATTTATTAAGGTTCGTGAGACTGGAATCTATCACTCCCTAGATGCAGCCATATTGTTTATTTTTGTTATTTAGTTACTAATTATTTCAGTTCAAGAGTA
This sequence comes from Hiodon alosoides, assembly GCA_025775065.1. Lineage (NCBI taxonomy): Eukaryota > Metazoa > Chordata > Actinopteri > Hiodontiformes > Hiodontidae > Hiodon > Hiodon alosoides. The sequence continues at coordinate 18,590 of JAOYSI010048633.1, read as the reverse complement.
GGCTAGTTATCTCATGGTTAGAACTGCAATATGGCTAAGGCATTCAGCGCGCACCCAACCAGGACTAGGTAGACATCCACATTTACACAAGAACCGCCATAGAAGACCGCCAGGACACTTGTTGTCTGGTCTCCCCTCCCCGATAGACAAGTCATCCTGCATATTTACGACCTGCGCTAAATCCACTCTCATGCCTAGTCACATATTTGTTCATGTCTGAAAAGCTCTCACATTCCCCTCGATGCCGGTTCAAACGTTCCCTTCAAACCAAGCTACCCTACACCCGACCCTTCTCGTTCTCCTTGACCTGTGTGCACACCTGCAAACGCTCAGGAGGGGCTCAGCCACCTGTATAGAGCTTCCTTGGGACGGTCGGGGCGTGTCAAGGGACCTTTTAATTGTCCCTGCTGATAATTTTGATAAATTGGTCTAAATTTGATAAAAACGTCTTTTGTCAAATCATCGAATCTGCCCCCCTAAATAATTTTGTCCACTCCAATGTTCAGACTAAACCTACGCCCTTGGGCACAGTGGATGCCTACCTGGTTACTTTGAAAGCACTGCACACTCAGGTCTCACTGCTTGGCCACTTCTTCTTCATAGACATCCCACATCAAGGGGTAGGTTCTCGTTGCCCATGATTCTGGTGAGGACTGGTAGTGTTCTTTTTTCCCCACACTCTCAATATCTGCCTGACGGACTACTCAGAACCCATGCAAATCCTTGCTCTCCCAGAGTCACTTTTCTTCATTACCTTGGATACCGTTGGCGTTACTCTAGATGAGCTCATCTGCTAAGATAATACAAGATGTAAATATTAAAGTTATCTCCAGCACTAGCTACAAGCTCCCATTTCTGCCAGTAGGGGATGTGGGACAAACAAACCTTTACCCAGAGTGAGTTACACAGGTTGAAATTACACATGATACTCATTTACTCTGCTTGATATATACAAAACAACATATGGTAAATACTCAGCACAGCAGTGTCTGTCCTGGGGTCTGAACATACACTGTACATCTTTAGTCTAATGAGTCTAATAAGTAGTCAGTTGTATGAGATGAGTTTGTCCAATGCAAAGCTGGTCTGACAGCTTCTTTGTCCTGGTTATGACTCAGAAGTCAGGACTGCCGGAGTCTTTACAAAGTGTTAAATGGCATATGACTCATCTTGGTACAACTTGATCGACAATTTCATTTTACTTGGTCCACTCGGTCGCCATTTGCACTGTCACAGACTCGGGACAAAAAGGTGCCGTCATATGAAGTGCCTGAATGAAACTTTTAATCCCTTAGATAATTTTTTTTTAATGCAGTTAATGGCTAAAGAAAACGTATGATCGGTCTTTCATGTAATGTGATGGATTTGGTTTAAATAGAAAGTTAATTCAGTTTTAAAAGCAAATTGTAATTCTGTTCATTTTACTTCTTCAGTGGGAATTATTGTATTTAAAGAGGCTTTTAAGCTGATCCGCAAGTCCATATACTGGTCTCTAATTTCTATTTGTGGGTGGATAGTGCAAACAGACACTGGGAGATTGCTTACAAGGACCCGTTGTTAATTTGCTCATCAGTATAATTCATGGAGTTTGACTCTAATTAGTTAAATTTGCCTTCTATTTTAGTATCTGGGGGATAATAAGAAGCAGAATCAAAGACTAGTCTAGTGGCTGAGTGGTAGACAGCCACTCAACAGGGTGCAGGATGCATAGCCAGCCTTTATACCCTGTGTGTGTATGGAACACAGTCAGCCCCCGCAATCTCTGTGTGAGGCCATATTGTTCATTGTTGCTGTTTGGCTACTAATTCTTTTAGTTTGAATGTAGTTATCTTATGGTGCCTGGGATAGAGCTCAGGTGTTCAGCACGGATTTAATCAGGACACCGCTGACATCAGCGTTTGCACAAGAACTGGCGTCAAACACTGCCTTGCTAAGGTAAGATAACCTCACATTACCTCTCAGTACATTTGCATTTGTAGAATGCAGCTCTCATTGTCAGTCTGCCCCAGGGAGTGAGAGTGCAGCTTTGTGAGTGGTAAAAAGCTGCCTTTGTACTGCCTGTCAGCACTGTTTTTTGACATGGGCCGTCGCAGTGGATTCAGTGAAAGAGACTTGCGTCTATTGAACCATATTTAGATCCACAGAAAATGTTTATCTATGTAATTCCTCAGAATTATTCAGTAGATCAGTCAACCCCCTACTGCCCTCCGTTTCCCTTTGTTCCTAGCAGCTGATTGGCATTAAGTGTTCGAGAGGAAATCATCTTAAAATGTGAATTATTATGCAACAAAAAATGCTCAGAAACCAACGCTGCATTTTCTTTTGTGGGCTCCAGCAGTTACGAGCCGCTAGGCTTTGCCCTCGGAGGGACAGGCTCGAAGATCGCCAGTATTAGTGACCAGCCCCGCCTCTGGCATGTTCAATAGGTGGTTTTACCAGTCCTCTGCAGAGACAGCCCCGTGGCCTGTGCTCTCCCCGCGGCACAGAACCGGCTCTGAATGGACCTCCCGCAGACGGTGCGTGCCCATCCTCCCCATCGATGCGGTTCAACAGAAGCGCCGCCCGCCCATGAGGTCGCATGAGTGACCCTTTGTGTCCGTCACGGCTGCGCAGGGAGGGGGCGCCTTTCTGGGACACTGGGAACTCCACCCACCGGTTGTGTTAGTCAACCGGATGTCTCGTCCACATGGATTGAACACAGATCACCCGGGAATTCCTTGGAAATCGTACGGCACGCCATGGAAGTGTGTCAAAGGTGCTTCATGAAATGACTTGAGACACAGACATATAATTATTATTAAAATTTATTAAGCTGTATTATATACAAAATTAAGGTGTATTTCTTGCCAAAACAATTACAAATGCCTTAAGTTCAAACATCTGAATAAATAAATTATAAAACTTTAACAATGTGAATCATTTGCATTATCCTGGCAAGGCTTGGATCGATAAACAGTAAGTGCAAACATGCGCAGGGCTTTTAACCCATCAAGACCGCCGGTTATTTATGGGAGTCCGAAACTGACCTTGCAGCAGAACAGCAGGGATCCAACAAGGCCTCTGCCAGTGACTTTGCCTTCCAGTCACTGATCTAAAATCAGTACTTGGTGTTGGTTAAAACACAAAACAAGCATGCTGGAACAATAACTGTCTTAACTCTTCCCAATTGAGAAAGCCATATCGCCCAGCACTTTATCAAGGACAAGCTTCATATTAAATCTGTACTCATCAGTTCATAGGTTACCCGTCTTAAGTAACAAGAATAAGGCTTGCAGTCTAAAAAAAAGGGTTCTGTAGCAGCAGCTATGAAAGAGGAAAGAGGGATAAGTTAAGTCTGAGGTATATCAAGATTGCATGAAACAATTCAAATGCCAGGTAAGCAGAATCAACAAACCTGAATCAGTAACAGTGTAAAAAAAAAAAAAAAAAACCCACACCAAGTACTCAATAACTTTTTTTTTTTTGTGTCCGGTCTTCAGATAGACTACTCAACAGTCACGAAATTGTGGAAGGACAGTCACTTGTATGGTAATATTTACTTGTGGTTTTAAATTTAGAATTTTAGTTGCACCTGTTTAAAATTAAATTATACCCTGGCATGGCTTCCTTCTCTAACTAGCAGAATAACGCTTTGCATTGCCTTTACTACACCCTGTTTAAAAGCTAGCATTTACACGCCAGGAAAATGACACCAAATAAGTCGAGTTTTCTGAACAAAAGAAGTTGAGTATAAGTGAATTATTTAGTATACATCCTACCAGGTGCTAGTATTAGGTACCATTAAGTTGTATTCTGATAGACAGTGGAGTGAATCATCTGCATTTGATATGGAACACACAGCCTAATCTATCCCCCTCTATATCCTCTAATCAACCCAGATACAGAAAAGGTTAACAAATAGCAGTTTGGAGGATACATCCAAACTCAGGTCAATATAATCTGACACCCCAATCAGGAGAGAAATCATCTTTTGTGAATTCCTTTCGTTTTTAAATAAGATCTTTGCAGTGCTGACCTTTTAGTTGCCAACAAGCGTAGGCAACCGGCTTTAAAAAAACCAGACAAAAGAACCGCAGTTAGCAGTATGTCAAAGTGATGCTGCAAAACCCGAGATGTAACCTCTGATAAGTTCTGTGGATTTAATGGAGGGGTTGGGTTGGGTTAGGTGGGGATGGGGGCCGGGACTTTGTTAGCGTCCGGTGCGGTGTTGGACTCCTTCTCCAGCTCGAAGGTGACGTTCACGAAGGAGGCGGTGCCCTCTGGCTGCTCTGTCGTGGCCTCCCCATTCTCCTGGCTCTGCTGCTCCTCAAAGCGACGCTCTGCTTCCTCAGACAGGCGGTTGTCTTCCTCCTCCTCTTCCTCCTGCAAGGCGGGAACGGTACGTTGACGTCAATGGGCCAAGAACTTAAGTCAAAGCGTTCATGCAACGAAGCCTCTGTGCAGGCACATGCCAATTCCACTGGATGCGACTGGATTCTAGAACCTTCTAAAAAGTTTACGTCATTTTACTTACCTCCTTTTTCATCCTGTAGTATTCATCGATGGCGTACTGGTATTTGGGCGAGGTGATGCCAAAGAATGAGGCCATCCTCTCTCCAAGATAGTCACAGGCTGAAAATCCAAGATAGACTCGGCGTTAAAAAGTATTACCAGTAAGGGTAAGGGCTTGTTAGATTTATCAATTTGAAAGGCAAGATTTGCAAAACTGACTCCCAGTTAATCTTGGACCCAAGTGGACTTGTTACTCCAAAAAGCCCCGACCTGCAGGAGCAGCCTGACGGCACTTCTAGGTCAGTTACGACTTACCCGAGACAGTGGACGTAGCAGCTCTCCACATGTAGAACCAAAAGTATGGCCCCCACGTCAGCTTTGACTGGAAAACAAAGACGTTGTTACGATAAAAGCATCATCACGAGGCACCCCCTCCAGCTTGTGTTTACAGCAGGCTCCCCCTCCCAGCTCACCGGCTCCACTGGGGGGGGCAGACCCTGCTTCTGCACCTCCCTGGCCTCCTCGTCCTCCTCGTCAGTGCTGTACTCCTCCATGGTCTCCCCGCTGGCAAAGTGGATGACTTTGCGGGGAACTTTCTGCTTGGCCTTCCCCAGCTCGCCCAACTCCACACTCTCAAAGTCTTTCCCAGGATTCTGGCTCTGTCAGAGCACAATGGTCAGTCACACGTTAACCCAGCCAAGGAAGACCAGCGCCTACGGGGGCCCCAACAGTAGCCTCACTGTTTCAGACATACACCCTTTGGACCTCGGCATGATACTGACAAAGCTACTGAAGGAAGTGATTGTCAGCTGAAACACTGTCCGTGCAAATGTTGAAAGAAAAAAAAAAACGTATTCCAAGACTGCATCTCACATGTTCAAACAGACAAACGGCTGGTTATTAAAGTCCACTACTATGCACTGTATCATCGCAGCGTTATGTGTTTGAGATATAATTTCAGAAATGTAAGAATATTTTAAAAACTGGGAAAAACAAAAAGGAAACGATTAAACTAGTTTAGCCAGTTAGCATGGCCCACAACTTTTGTCCCATCTTGACTAAAGCCTAAGATTTGATTCAATATTTTACGGACAGAAAGAAAAATGGTCCAAAACTACGCTCAGTTATACAAAGTAATACAAACATCAGCTGTACATTTGAAATACATATACACATTACAGGCATGGCAAAGAAGCACGGTAGCTGGCTGGCTTTTAAAAGTCTCTAGGTCGCATTATGTGGACACTGTTTTTTTTAATCTGCCTAAATAATATGACATATATAAAGCTAAAATACCTAAGTGTCAAAAACTGGAATCACGAAAACTGTACCCAAATAATAACACGCAAGGCGTAACCGGGTAGAAACTGATACCAGCGATACCAAGAATTAAATAATAAATGTAAAAACCGTCAGGTTATAATCAATAAACAACTCCAGTCAAATACCTTTTCTACGTCCACAGTCTGTCCTAAAGAAACGTTCATATTAGTGAGATAAAGTGACAATTCCGCCATCTCCCTCTTTCCTCCGTCCTGGGTAGGCTGCTGCTTTCGATTTTACTTCAGGGCTAACTGGGGACAAACACGGAAGTGGGATGATACAGTTCCTGTTTGTGTGAATTAACCCTTTCCTTCCGTGCCTAGTCGACAATGGTTCGTTTAATTTGAAATGTCATTGTGGGCGAAATAAAATAAATAATAATCTATATTCCCCGTTGACATAAGAAAAAATCGCCTCGAGTTTGATTATTATTTAGCAAAATAATAGGAACTGTTTAATCACATGAATAATATAGATAAACTGACTAGATAACATACTCATTTACAGTTTCAACATTTACGCAATTCAAATATACAAATAATCTAATATAACGACTGGGTTTTAAGGTTTGATATTGTAGCGTGACGTACGAGAGAAAACGCCATTTCTATGTGTGCTTGACACCGCGAATTATTTTTAGTAGGTGCTCGCTCACCGACCTTGGATATTAATGTGTCGAATGTGCTTTCCCCCCCTATTTTAGAACTCTTCATCTGTTTAAATATGTTTTCAAGCACTGTAAATTGGTATTAATTATTTTTTTTCTTATTGGCTTCCTTTTTGATGTTGCCTACAGGCAATCTTGCTGAAAACCTAACTCCAAACAAAGTACTTCCTGCCATTAATTTAGTCTCTTGAAACTATTAGAACTGCCGAACATCTAACCACATTACGCCGAACATATTCCAAATTATCACCAGTCAGCTCACACTATTGGCTAGAATCTCCCATACCTTACAAGACCCAGTGTAGGAAAAATACTAATTATATATATATATATATAGGAATAATGCTGGGAGTCACGCACACGCACATGTACACGTACACGTACACGTACACGTACACGCACACGCATACACACACACACAAACCACATTCAAATAGAAGACAGCCACTTGAATCATCTTAGTTCTGTCAACCTGTAAATACAGTGGTCCACCAGAACCAGGGATGAGAACCCCAGGTGTAGGTCCACCCAAGAAACATTATACCGAATAGACACTCATTTTATTTGAATTGTTTGCTTTTTTTCTGCTTGTGAGGCACCCCCATGGCCCATTTGCCATACTAATCCAAAAGTCACTTTCAGAATACGCCACCTGTCACAATTCCTGCCTCATTCACCATCGGTCAGAGAAGGGGAAAGGGCACACATCGAAACGAAAGCCAGTTGTGCACATGGAAAGCTGAAACGAGTCACCGAAATCGACTCCCGTTGGCAAGTGTCCGCTGCCAAGCAACACAGCAACGCAGGCACACGCCTGTGTGCTGGCAGGGGACGGGAGAATACTTGGTCAGTCAGCGTATACACGCCAATGGTTTACGTATGCTGAGGCCAACGACTTTGGAATTCCGCCTTCGTTTCATAGTTAGGTGTGAGTGCGATTGTCATGAATGAAACAAAAAAGAAAAGAAAAGAAAGGTGTTACTAACTTTCCAAACCTCTATGAGTAAAAGGTAATTTCCCCTTAAAAAAAAAAATAATAATAATGTTTTTTGGGGGGAGGGATCTGTATTGTAACAACTGGTCCATTACAGAAGGTTTCACTTTTGTGCAGTGTAAAATGATAATACCATGTCACCGTTTGGGATTTTCCATTATCTTTGCCGACTATGTTCAGTTCCATCTTCTTTTAGTTGGTTTAGTAGGTTTTATCATGAGCACGGTGCCTTGGATCCAAACAGCAGGACAGGGAACTCAGTATAAAATACTTCTTGTCGCTCATTTGATTTACTGTGTCCTTGGAAATAATGACACATACAAGGAAATACAAGGAAACCCATTTGCCATATTAAACAAACCCCCTCTGCACATTGAACTTGCGCAGGAGGTTTTATTAGGGAAAAAGGTGACTTTCTGCCAGAGGGGAATGTGCATAAGCAGGTAGCTTTTTACTCTTTTTTTTTTTTTCCTGTCAACTTCCTTGAAGTGAGACCGGCCGGCCTGGCCCCCCTGAAATAGAGTTGAGTCTTTGCTTATCTGGATAATGTATGTGTAATAAAATGTTATCACTGTTGTTCACAAAAGACAGTTTTTTTTTTTTACCATGTTAACTGTTGTGTTTTTGTCCTTTGATTCTTTTCAAAATAGCAGGCAGGTTTGACAATTAAAAAAAAAAAAGCCATGCCGTGGAAACTTGACACTCAACTTAGACCAAAACCCAGAGATGGAAATAATTTTTCTTTTTTTGGTATAGCAGTCTGCAAGTCAAAATTTACTTGGCATAGAAAAATCTACATTTTTAACGGTATTTTCATATATCGTTAATCGCAACGCAATACCAACTATTTACATCCCAGAAAGCCAGATTCAATCTCAGGCCCCTGGCTTCAAAAGCACCACCGGGAACTGCTCAGCCACCAAGCCACCTAAAGGAGAGTAACATTTAAAAATACGTTTGTTCATTCAGTCATAGAATCACAGTCATGCCGATCTGTGTTGTGTGCAAAATCAGGGCACGATAATGCTTATCGTCACCAACACAACGGAGGAGAGGTTCAAAGAGTTAAACAAGGGTTAAAAAAATGCAAGACATTAGGCCAATAGCAAAACTCCAAACTTGCGTTTTATTTTAAAACTATAGCCTTTGCTCTCTCAACTCAAAATACGACAATGTTACACTTCAGTCATCGGGACCTGGGGGGCAGGAGTAATGGTAGAATAAACATGTAGCATTTTCCTTGTCCTAAGTTAGAGAGAGGCCACAAAATATTTGCACCGCTAAAAGTGACGTTTGTCACTGCGTACTGTACCTACAATCAGATCAAGGGCTGAATGTTGTTAGAACTGATACCTGTAAGGTCTGGATGAAGGAAAATGTCTTGAACAAATGGGTTAACACTTTCAGTGAACTGTGAGGCTCTTTAATCTATAATAGACGAATAAAGTAATCTATAAAAGTTTAATAAAGTAATCTATGAAATATTAATGAGGTAATCTATTGAATGGCTGAAAGAAAAAAAAAAAAACTAAACTGAATATTTCCATTAGTGGAATTATTTTCTTCAGATTTTCAATATAATTTTATAAAACGATGAGAGCTGGCACATTTAATAATATGTCACATCAAATGTTTTGGGTACCATGGGCTGAATGGTTGGGTATACTGATTTTATGGAGACTGAGGACTGAGCTGGTAACTCCCATGAAATAATTTTCCATGCATGAAAACTTCAGCACAAAGTTTAAATGGGAAAACAATTGATCTTGATTTTAGGAGTAGCAACAGATGGTGTTTTTCATCACGTTGATAATGATTATTTAATTACTTTACACATAAGTGACACATTTAGTAAATGTTAAGGA
>JAOYSI010048612.1:0-16688 GCA_025775065.1 Hiodon alosoides | reverse complement strand
CCCTTTATATCCTCCAAAATGTTGTCAACGGTGGAACACAAACAACCGCTTCACACAAACAACCGCTTCACACACTCTGTGTATGTCCACGCAGATGAAAACTTCTCCATTCTTTTCGTGCTCAACAACTAATGGAGCTATCCATGGGGTGCACATGTGCACATTGCAGCGTGCCTTCAGACAGTTTTGAGCTGGTATTATGGTTATGTTGCAGCTTGCCTCGGAATCAATCAACGTGCTTACTGTCTCCTCATTGATGGAAATGGTCCCCATGACATCATCTGATGGACTCATTAATGCAAACACATGCTCATCATCAGTGTCCTTTGCTGCTGGATAATCTCTCTTTTATGCTTTCATGCTTAAAATACAATAACCTTTTTGTAGCTTGATGTGTTTACTATTAGTGTATTGCACGAAAGCTGACCTTTCTTGCGGGTACTCTGCTCCCGTACTCTGTAGTCGGAGGTTATTGAAACGTCCGTGCCTCTGACGGAGCGAACCCTCTCTGGGCACTCTCCGGTTTCATTAGGCCTACACTCCTCAGGGTTATGATTGTGCTCAGGGCCCTTCACTCTTTATGGTTTCCACTGTCACAGGAGACGTGATCCCCTGCAACCCCTCCTTTTTGTGAATAGCATCAGTATAAGTTCACAGTGTGAAAAACTTGTTTAAAAACAAAACAAAAGCATTTTAACAGGTCATAAGGTTGTATATATGAAATTTAAGTTGGAATGAGTACAGAGAGAAAAGCAATGCTTGCAAAACAAAAAAGAAAACCACTTATATTGATAATGTAACTAATGACTACAAGCAGGATTTTTTACTTGGGGATAAAGACAATGAGAGTTTAACATTATAAAGGGAGAGTGGGATCTGTATTTTGTAATGGTCCCTTCTCCTGTGTCAGAAGAGGAAATGTAATGTATAAAGTGCTTTACAGTGTTGAAGTGTGGGTATTCTTAGAAATCTGGAGACTTTTTGGTCGTACAGTTTTTGCCCCTACTGACAAACAATAAAAGACAATGAAAACGATTATGAATGAAAAATTATTGCAGTCATAACCCAATCCAATTATAAACGTGCATCTCATTCAATATCACAATATGCAAGCAGTGAATGATTGATCATACACACATGTACCCTTATGTTAATTGTCTGCTCTTTCTTGCTGGCAATTAATGTATGGTTTGTAATTGTACTTCTGTCTAGTTGCTTTAGGAAATTCCTTTGGGATTACTTTGTCGAGCAAAGTTGTATTTCTCCTCATCAATGTGTTACTGTGAGGGTATTTCAGGCTTTTATTCAAGTCTTTAAGTGACTTTTTAAGTGACAAGAGTGATTCTCTTGATTACAATGTGTGGCTGCCATTTTACATTTACATTTTACCTTTTAGTAATTTAGCAGACGCTTTTGATCCAGAGCGACATATGCAGTGTTAGATCACACGAGCCTTGTGGGGACGTAACTTGCAATGAGTGCACAGGAGCTGATCCAAGCTGCAACAGTGAGCTTCATCAGGAGTGGAGTGGGGGAAATTTGGTTGGTTGAAGACCACCAGTAGCTTTCTAAATCAGGCAAGAGAGGTGCTTGAAATTACCATCTTTGCTAGTGTGGAGATGAAGAACAGTGTTGAAGGCAGCAGAGAGGTCCAGGAGCCATAGAACCGAGGAGTATCCAGCAGCTCTTGCAGAGCATAGGGCTTCACTGACTGAGAGAAGAGAAGTCTCGGCTGAGTGTTTGGTTTTGAAGCCTGACAGATGGGGCCAGGAGATTGTTCTGTGTGGAGTGTCAGTTTTTGAGAATTGGTGTGATGCAGGCTTGCTTGAATGATGATGGGAAGCAGCCAGTAGACAGAGAGTTCAGTGTGGTTGTAACAGGTAGTGGAAATACCAATGTAAAGTGAACTAATAGGACGTTGGACTGCAACATGTAGCTAGTGTGGCCTGTATGTTCCATTGCATGGAGGGATGTAGCACCATTCTTCCACGAGAAAGTCAAACTCATGCCTGATTGATGAAGGTTGAAAATGCTGTATTGTTCCAAAATATCCCAATCCCATGCTTGATTGGGTTCGGATCTGGTGAAGGCCATGGCATATGGAACATCGGTGTCATGCTCATCAAACCGTTGGGAAAATGAAATTTTGCAACATGGGGAGAAGATGTTTTTTACCAATGGACTCGCAAACGTACATCGCCTAGTGTGATTATTGGTTTGTGCCCTGCAGCCCAACTATGATATCCCCCTCCGTTTTTGATGAAACTGGATGCTCAGGCCCTAGGCTGAAATTTGCTTGCCTGTTTTGCCTTACACGTTAAAGTAATGTACGGATATCATAGTCCTGGAGTATGCACTTCTGCCTGCAACTGGGTGATGATGCCTCGGTGAGCCACTCCTGTGTGGAAGCCATTGATTTCAATAAACTTGGCATACTGTAGCACGCCGACGTGCTTGGTTTGGAATAAATCACGAAATACACTTCCGTGTTCTCGGCTTTCTTGCCGGCTTTATTTTACAAACAAAAGAAACAACAAAAACGCTCTTCAAGGATCCCCCTCATGGGTTCACCCCAAACACAACAAACTAAAATAACAAACTAACAGAATACCGAAATTAACAATTCAAATTCAAATTCATCTGTAAGGTTTTGCGGGTGCCGACTCTCGCTCTCCCCGCTTCTCGGACGCCGTTCTTTCGCCGACTCCTCTCCAGACTTCCAGCACCTACTGAGGGATCACAGGTCATTAAATGCTGTTCACAGTTAGCGTTATCCTCAGCCGGTGCTGGTGGACGTGCCTGGACAATCTCCTGTGCGTGTTCTTGAGACGGACGCGTGGCACACATACCCAGGTGTTTCTGTTTATTTGCCAACTGCCTGTAAGTGTGAGACAATGTCAGGTGAAATTGTCTGAAAAATGGAAGTTGGTTGAGTGGTCAGGAGTAATGGTGTTGTGGGCGGTTTTGTGTGTAGAGCATATAGTCAGTTTATTGAAGCTGGATCCTATGTCTATTTTCTTTTGAAAGTATCCAGGCAAAATTATCTGCAGAGATAGAGAGGAGGGTTGTGGTTGGGTGGGTGAGTTTAGGAGGAAGGAGAAGGTAAAGAGCTTGCGTGGGTTATTAGCAATGGCCCGGATTCTTTATTGGTAGAAAGTTACCTAAACAGTGGAGACCGATAAGTCAGGAAGAAGGGATTTGTGGCTGGTCAGGTTGGCAGGCTGTCTGCAGTTCTCAGTAAGGCACTGGAGGTGCTCTGGGCCTTGAAGAGGGCTTTGGTGGTAGCGGTGTTGCTGATGTAGGGGTGAGAGAACAGAGATGGTTAAAAGAGGAGGACGTTGCAGTTAGCAGCAGTGGTTGCTTGCGTCAGTAGTGGGAAGTAGGGAGAAAGCCATGACATGGCCCTGAGGCTCACAGGCTGGAGGCTGACAGAATGTGAAATATGTTGAGGACTGATTACTTTTACACGTATTGCCATCTGAGCAATGCTGCTTACTAGGGCTGCTCGATATTGGAAAAACTAACATTGCAACATTTTGTTGTTCTGCGATATATATTGCGATATGAAAAAATACAGGATGACTTCACTAGATGACTTGAATAGCTCTATTTGAGAATAATTAAGTATTCTAGAATGATTGGGGTGATTTTGTAGGGAACTGCATCTTCATGGAAAATAAAAATAAATAAAAACTAAAAATGACTTTTTACTTTTTGACTTTTTTTGGGTAGTTTATTTTATTATAATAATGAATACACTGTTTAATTCACCATGATTCTATTGGATTCATGTAATACTCGTCTATCAATTCAGGCTAAAGTCAATGATCTAACATGTTGCTTACCCTAAAATAAAGGGGCTCATTTGTGAATGAAGAAGTGTGGTGTCTATAAGGGATCCAGGAGATTACAAGAGGCTTTATCTCTGTACTCCAACCATGTTAAAACAAAGCATTACACTAAGGAGGAAGTTTCATTATCACAATTGTGAATTAATGTGAATGACCAAATAAGTAATTTAACATTTTATTACATTACAAATTTAATTAGAAACCTCTTTATTTAAAAATAGAAAAGTAAACAATAAACATCTTTGAATTTAAATCATTTGAAAAATAAAAAAGAGCAGCTATACTTCTAATATATTTTTGGTCAACATATTTCCATATAACTGACAATGCATTTCTTTTTGCAACCAATAGTCTTTTTTTCCTGTTCCTCACTCTTTATTCCGTCATGTGCAAGCAGAGCCTGCATGTCAACAACGTCTAGCAACAAACGCTGTGTTTTAAAATAATAATAATAATAATAATAATACACTCTGTGTTTCCAAGAACCCATAAATCGGAGTAAATTAAGTCATATCAGACAGATACAATGCTAGTTTTCCTTTTACTGTAGACTGATATAAGTTTACCTTCCTACATCGCACGTTCTGCGATGTGACTATTGTGGAGGCATACATTGCGATGTTGATGTCGATGGTGAAACGATATATCATGCAGCCCTACAACCTACACCCCAAAGTGTGCCGCAGAATGGACGAGGTCTTTCTGGCATCATCTGTTCAGAATTCTTGGTTCATGGAGTTTCCATGTCAGCCTTGTAGCCTCTCGAATCTGATGTGGTGAATTGTGGCAGTTACCTAGATGCTTTTATTTTATTTTCCTCTGGACTGGCTTTGTAGAGGCATCTGCTCCAGAGGGCTGAACTAGTATCTGGAAGTTCAGAATGGGCCCATAAATTCGAGACTATTTAGAATTTTAAAAAATATGGTTAACTCACCAAAATAACCGACTAAAAACAGATATAACATACAGTGTTTTGTTTCTTCCTTTCTCTGCTGCGTATGTGTTTGTGTGTGTGTCTTTGTGTGTGTGCGTGCGTGTGCAAGTGTGAGTATGTGTGTGTGCGTGTGTGTGTGCATGTATGTGTGTGTGGTGGCTGTCTAGGTGAAGGCTCCACTTTAGATACCCAGGCAGGTAGATATTGAAACCTCTTCCAAACCATGGCATGCCACAGTCCCTCAGTCCTGTATCGACCAATGTAAGTGCTTTAGTCACGTGGCTGCAGAAAAGTCAGAAGTAGGCAATTTCTAACCCGCTGTTCTTGTGTGCCATGCTACATTGAAATCTTTTCACAAATTAAAGGTAAAATCCTTTCCCTGAAATTTATACATTTCTTTTAGATTTCCGTATTTCTTTTTTTTACACCACCATGTTCTTCAATAGACAGTAAATAGCAAGAGCAACACTAGATAAGTGGTGTCTGGGGCTGGTTCCATTGCCGCTCTGGTGCAGCTCTTCTAGTGAGGCCGGGAGGAGGGCTATTGATGCTTTGTGCTCAGCCTATAGCAGGGGCTCCAGGGGAGCATAAGATCTGAGACCCATGCTTCAGACCTGCACCATCACTGCTGGGGGATAGTAGTGTTTCTATGTGGGGTACTCTCTTTTTTCCAGACCTTTGGCTTTTTCAAAAGTAATTATTTTTCGCTATCTGCATGATTTATTGTGTTTTGCATAGGGGCGTCTCAGGTGGTAAAAATTTAATAATTTTCAAGCCTGACTTGAGGAGCTAGACATCAATCAGGCCATGCAGAGCAATCAGTCCTAAGCTATGAATCATACATTAATGTCTTACAAGCAAATCTGTTCATTTTTGATCAGAATATCAAAGAACACCGGTTGATATGAAACAAGGTTACAAAAGGTATTCTCCAAAACGTCCTGGGGTTTGGATGCACAAATTATGTGTGAATTGTATCAAACATACAAATGCATACAAACGTATATGTGGTTAATTTTTTTTTAAATATATAAAAAAATCTGCAGCACCTTTCCACTCAATGCCAAAGACGAAACACAACAAGATAGCAGATACGTTACTAAAGAAAGTAATTTCCCATGGTCTGAAAGGCGCCTTCTTATTGAATCTTATGAATCACCTTCATCGCTTTTGAGGGGAACAATGTTGTGGACAGGTTGTGGTCCAGTGGAAGCTGTTATCTGTTAACTGTGACAGGACAACTCTATAACAAATTTTATAAGTAATTTTAAACCTATTAAATTAAATTTTAAAAAATTCTCCACAATTTTATATTTTTGATTAGTCTCAAATCAACTCAAATTTGGACGAGAACCTTATTGTTTTATGGTACAGTAGTCTACTTCCATAGTTTGCACAGGTTGTTATTTCATTATAGGCATGGAAAATGTTTTATGGCATACAAAGTTTTCGCATAGTTTAATACAGGATTTTATTCAAGATAAGAACTAAATATAACTTTGCTAAAGTATAACAGTTTGTTTCATTTCACAAATTGACGATTTTCGCTTTTTTATGACCAACCTCTACCCACTATTGTTATACAGTAAAGGTTGTTACTTATTTGTATTTGAAATGCTGTGTATAACTAGTGAGGTTGTTAATTTCAGCTGTGGTATCTGATAACTTCTGAGTACTTGTATTATCCTGCTTAAAACACAATGGCTACGATTCTCAATTGGATTATGAGAATTGCTACAAATCCTTGTGGGACTATTCTGATAGTTTCAGGCCGTCTATTGAAATGCACTATCTGAAGTGTATGTTTATCTAGCAGGTTAATAATGGTGGTCTTTTGTTATGTCCGTTGGTATTCGGTTACGTTTTTTAAATAGGCGCCGTTGCATTGTACAGCATGAAAAGAGAAGATGTGATTTCCTATAAATCATCATCTAACTTGATTAACTTCCTCCACTTCAGCTCTTTATCTAATTCAAGATCAACAAAAGAAGATAAAAGGATATGAACAAGACCAGCAGCTGAGGAACACAGGGGCTCTGCAGTAATCAATGAGCAAAGTGATGCCCATTGTTTAACGGCTTATATTGTGTTAGCTATAGTAGGAACTGTTTTGTTTCCTGTGTCTTTGCATTACCAATGAGGACGTTCTTTCTTTTTTTCTTTTAAAAAAAGGGGCATTTGGTATTGTTTGTTGTATGGTGTTGTCAAGTCTGTAAAATATATTTTTGGTAGAAGTGTTTTGATTGGCAGATTTGACATTCAGTCTGTACCGTTTCTTATTGGATGTTCCCTTGGTACCAACTATTCAAATTTAGAGAGATCCAAGCATAGGAGAAAACAGTAGCCGTAACGCTACATCCGGTTGGTGATTCTGGTGTGCTGATGCTCTCTCTCACAGCTGACCTTTTCAGGCAAAGTGCTAGCACACAAATGTACCAGCAAAGGCTATGATTACCAAAATCACCTCAATGCAGTGAGCACTTTGTCAAAAAATGCTTGGCATTTGAATGGAGGAACCTGTTCTTAACTCAAACGTAAATTCTCTGAAGGACCTACAAAGCTATGAAAAACCATCTAATAAAAGACCATCAGACAAAATACACCTCTTTGGGAGAATGATTGCCATTCTAGGACATAACTGATCTTAATAGATTGCTTGGTGTGTATCCCTAAAAGCTTTTCTTGTTGTCCACAGCATGCTGACCTTTAGATGGTTCCCGGACTGTAAGTTTGAACCGGTAAAAATTCATCTTTTGACTGATAAGAGAGGTATTGAGAGCTGGGTTACCCGGCGACCTTGTGTCTGAAACAGCAGGAAGAGAATCTCCCTAAGGAAGAGGAACAAATGACATTAGACAGACACCCACTGCTGCCTGTCTTTCCATCCTCTTCTTTTGAAGTTTTATTCTCCTTTGTTCTCACAATAGTTGATACATTCAAGTATTTATTTTTTTGTGAATCAACTGTTTATTTATGGACCAGTAACATCTAACCCACCCTGCAGCTGAATCACTGGTGTATGGTCACTATTTAGTATAACCTATTCCATGTTGAAGTCAAGTCAAGATTACTTACATGTATTTCAATTTAGTATAGTACTGTCATGTCTGTGATCGTGCTGGTTTGACTTAAATTCATGAACATAACATAACTCTCTAACCTAAGGGACTGGAGATTCTAGAGACACTGGTGATGTTGCCGCCTTTGGCACGGGAGACGTGGGTTTTCTCTGAGAACCATGCATTCAGTCCATGCACATAGCCGTTCCTGACCAGGATGTGAATGAGATCCCCAGGAAATGTAACCGGATGATCTAATAGGATCCTATGAGGTATTCCATTTGATGACTCTGGGCTAATGCTGAACGTTCTTGGGCATGCAAATCCCATGCTTTGATTTCGCTGGCAGTCCGGTCCCAGTAGGATTCAGTAGGAGTGCCCAGAATACCACGCTAGAACTTTGATTCTGTTTGCACGCCGCTGGTACAGTCCCCTGTATTACCCATGGCTGGTAAAACTGCATTCCCTTTGAATTCTTAGTGAGTAATGAAATGATTACACAGACTAAATGTCCATGGGTTTTCCATGTAAACTACAAGGTGAATTATTTCCTTTTTTGTTGAAAAAAGTCATAAAAATATGAATTGCTCTCTTACTCTTAAGTAAATATATCCAAAATGCAACATTTCATGCTTTGTGGTGGTCATGAATAAATATAATTTTCATGTACCATCATATTTTTATTTTTGCTACAAATGGCAACGTCCTCTGAGACTCTGAGGAGTCTAATTCACAGTACACATGGCACAATGTAAGGGCATTGGTCCTTTAAATAAATTTAAACTATTTAAATAAAATCAAGTTTCATAACTATGAATCGGGTTTCTTTAGCAATGGTAGCATAATTCCTTATGTAACTGTTGGTAGGCCTGATTAATTATACTTAAAGCTATACAACAACTTTGCTAGGCTGTTTTATATCTCATTGAAAACCAAGTCAGTAAATAAGTCATAAAAGCAAACATCAGTGTCCTTGGCAATAATATTTGCCTTCACTACACCTAACAACCTGACACACAGCATTTCATGTTTTTGGCAGCCATCAGGTTAAACAGGGTTATCTTGGATCCTGTGGATAACGTGGATTCTACAAGGTGTCGGAAACGTTCAGGGATGTTGGGATGTTGGTACACGTTGACAAGATGGCAGCAGATTGGACAGTGGTATATTTGTTAGCCATAATTTAAAGTTACATGCTTAAGAGTATTTGACTTAACCTATTGTAAGTATTAAACTGTTGCAATTCTGGAGCCTCTCTTGGAGGTCTGGGCCTTTTTTCCCCATGCTGTAACTATGCTGCCCGTGGCACGGGAGATCAGAGAATTGTGCGAGTCGCAACCCCTGGGATGTTACATTATGTCAGACAAAGTACGTGAGACGATGCTGTGTCAGGCCATCATCAGTGAAGTGATGGAAGACCAGCACAAGAATGTTACAATACATCTTTTGGTATTGTGTGTTTTCTGCTTGAGAACAGGTTACAACAATTCATGTTTTTAAATGTTTGTCATCTGTTTGAAAAGAGATTTTGAGATTACTTGCGTTTTTTTAAAACAAAAATTACAGATAAAATGTCAAGTTTCAAATGCCCCGATTCCAAAACCATCAGATGTAACATGACATTTAGGACAGAGACTGCCCTTTGCGTTCAGATTGTGTTGTTATCATCTTCCCCTAGGGTTGTACACTAGGAGCAACTATCCTGGTCCCTTTGCGATAAGCTTCTTGAATCCTGCAGCTCAAATGCTGTTGCTTCTCAGGGGCTGGACGATTACAGGCACGGCATGGTGTTGATGATAAATGCCGGACCACAATCCTTTGCTGTTCCGTAGTTCCCTGCTGTTGGTTACCTCTTAACTCATGCAACGTCTGGATTAAAGTTTGGAGACAGAGTGTCAGTCATATGACACTACTCCGTGTGCAAACAGGGCAAGGCTCGTCTCCACTGGAGTGCCTATTACTCCTGGTGGCATTCACTGTTTTAAATCTTATTAAAAATTTCCATGGCTTTGTTAAATTGCTTGGAAGATGGCATTGCATTAAAAACATTCGCAAGGACAGGAATTCTCCATCTAGGAACAGACAAGGCATGACTATGAGTTTCTGTGACGTTCCACTTTATGGGTTCCAGAAATCTTGTTAGATTAGATACGTGGTGCAGATGAGTGCTCAGAACCAGTCTCAGAACTTATGCTACTTTTCGCACATTGTTTCACAGGACTGCACTGATTAGATTAAAAATGATGCAGAAGATCTAGCTTCACATACCACAAGTTCCTTTTTCACACCCTCCACGTTGTCAATGCAGAGGTTTTTCGAGGTTGTTTTTGAACGTTTAATGGTCATGTTTAGGACGTCATGCGACTGAAATGTGTTTATTTTTTATGGTTAACTGGGTAGTTGATGAATAAGAATACAAAGTGGGGTTCATGTTTCATCAGTTGTCTAACTGGCATTGATCCGTCCAGGTATTTAGAAAATAATCTGTATAAAACTTTGCTATATCAATCTCAAAAACAACCTGATACAAATGGCGCCAAATGTTTGGGTAAAATGTTAATTTTATATAAACGACACCTTTTTGAAGGAGTAGATCTGCATATCGCTGGCTCTTTATCCTCTCTGTGTTTCCATGTGACAATGCCAACTCAAAACAGCTACGAATGATTGTGTGTCGGAGAGCAGAAATTCCATGCCTAATTAGCCAGAGAGCCTTTTTGAAAATGGATATCATCTCTACTTTGCAACTGTTTGACATCAAGAGAGCTTTCCTCTACTGTCAACATCGTAGGGATTCTGGCTTAGTGGCTTATGTGTTGCACTAGAAGGCTTGATGTTAGCTACACAGGCCCTGCTAAAAATATCCACCGCCTAACTCTTTTGCAGGCGAGAGGCAGAATAACTTAAATACCTGTTCTAAAGATTGTAAGGCAGGGGAAGTTGAATCATCTACCAGGTAATTTATTTGGGTTGTCCTCCATACTGAGGAAGTGTCATGTCACATTTTAATACTTATCTGGATGCCTTAATTTGATAGCAGTAAACAAAATACTAAGAATTAAGTATTGAACAATGTAAAATAAAGCATTGTATATTCAAGAGGAATAAGCTTTTAACTCTTCGTGTTCTTCACAATACATATTCTTATTTAAGCTGTGGCTTTAAAATCAATTTAAATGTTAAATAAATAAAATTAAATAACTAAATTAAATATAATTCCGCCAAGAAATTTATTATAAAATTTTGTTTAGTAAAATGGACTCTTAATGTATACTCATGAAGTATTTAAGTATTAAATACATATTATATTACTTTTATTTATGTCCAAAGGTACAATGCAATTCGCTTGCATTTGTATGTTTTTACTAACATCTCTGTACAGCTTTATTCAGGAGGAGTTCTTGTCACAACCTTAACCTTGCTTTATTCGAGGTTAAGATGTGATTTATTCAAGGTGAAGATGTGCTTGATGCATTTTGAAATTAAGACGGAGATGAGGGGTGTCTTACTTAATATGGCGGGCATTGCAGAAAACAGAATGATGGGTACATTAAAAGTCACTTACATCTAATAATACATAAAAATTAATCTCAGACAACAGCAAAAAGATATACTAATTATGTCAAATTAATGGTGAGCCAGAATTCACACAATTGTCTGTCTGGGGGCCAAAGAGTTTTCTTCTCTGTTATGTTTAATAAGTGAAAATTTGGATGGGCTGTTGATACTGCGGATGTAGAATTGCGATAAAATGTAAAAAGAGTACATTCATGTAGTTATAATAAATATTTATTTGATGTATTATTCTAGATTTTTCTATTATTCTAGATGAAATAAAAAATGAACAACTGCAGATACGTTGACAAAAAACACTTTTAGAACTTGGCGTCTGGCCTTTGTCTTTGCCTGGTTTTTGATCTAATAAAAATACGTATATTAATTACGTGAACGTATGTACCAGAGGAGAGCAGAAAGCAATTCAGTCTTAAGTGGATAAGATGTTTTGTGTTTCGCAGTCTCACAGCCCTGCATCTGTAAAGGTTTCCTAACATCCAAGTGAGAGAAGTTCACTGGCCATGAAATTTTTGTCGCCTCAGCACCACATTTCTCTCTGTGTTTCATCGTCAGTGACTGAAGTTGCCGGTAGACTCGGTTCCTATTGTAGAGGTCAACAATATTGATTTTCTCAAGGTGGATGCAGACACCAGTGCACCAAGACTGACTGATTTTAACAATAGCTATAGGGGAATTAGATAGCTAGGATAAATGGTACTGTCACTACTGAGCTGATCTTCCGGGGAAAAAAAATGTTTTAGTGAATGTTTTTTCGTGAATGTTTTGATGTTGATGACTGTAATTATTATCATTATTTTATTTATTAATAATAGTATTAATAGTAGTAGCCCTAATAGGATTTGGTAAATTTAAATGTTCAAAACATATGATATTTTGGTCTCTGGAACTGTTTTTTTTTTTTAAGTGATCGTATATATATATATATATATATATATATTCAAATACTTAATGCCGAAAATTTTTTGTCGCAATTGACCCTTCGCGAAGCCACGCCCCCACGCGACAAGCTGTCGGACTTAGCATGGCGCTGCTACTGTCTATAACTGCACTCCCTGGAGAAATATTGTCTTATTTTTGGAAAAACGAAAAAGCGATTTCAGAAAGAAGCAGATAGACGGGTTTGCATTATGCATTTGAAGGTTATATTTAGGCTGTCAAACTGACAGTTAAGATTAAGATTGAAGCTAAAGCCTACCGATCACAGAGTAAAAGTGAACCACCGCATCACCTGACGATTGAGACAGATGACAACGATATTAAGGATCACCACTGTTCCTGAAAAGCTGGGTAGGTCTCTGTTCAGTATTACAATCATTAAAAAGAAAAAGCAGTGGGCCTATATAAGCTTGCGCATTCGGGGCGTGGCTTAGCGAAGGGTCAATTCACGCATTTTTTTTTTTTAGCTTTAGAACCATCCATAGTTAAAATACAACTCCATGCTCTCGCGCGTGTCTATCGACTGTTTGAATTTAGGTGTAGCTTTGCTGATTAAATAAGCTTGAATTGTGGAGAAAGCTGCTAAAGGGCTTTTAAACGGCCAGTTTTATTACAAAACCCTTACAGAATGGTTTTTGGATTAAAAAAAGAAAAAGTTATTTGCAGCTACTATAAGGGTGAATTTCTGTCTGAAGTATCATTTACAAGCAAAACAGAGTAGTTGTAGTGAGAGGGTTAGCAATGCAGGACACCAGCAGCCTACTGTTTTTGAGTTTGTGCGCAGGAGGCAAATGGACAAGTCAACGAGCAGGAAGCTAGCAAGCTAACAAACTCCATAGAGATGTTGGGGATTTAAACTGTAGACGAGAACACACATGTGTTCTAACACCATCGCTCAGGAAGTAGGCTTATTAACATTGGATGCATGAAAAGCTGTAAATTACTGTGAACTTTGGATAAAAAATTTAATGATTTAAACCTTTCTGAGACAGATTATTTTGTGTTTCTTTCCATTACAATAAACACGGTATGACTTTACTATAACACTGCTTTTTTTAAACGGAAAATTGTTTATTTAGGTCCAGATTTGAGTACATTCAAAAATTGTGACTAATCTGGCTAATCGCAGAAAATCATGTGATTAATCGCGATTAATTATTTTGATTGTTTGGCAGCCCTAATATATATATATATATATATATATATATATATATATATATATTAGTGGTGTCAATCGTTTATTTTATTTTTTCTTCGATTAATCACAATAATAGGCTGTGATTAATCAGGATTAATCGCAAAGTTTAAAATACTTTGTTTAATCTCCCCCGGAAATACAAGTAAATAAATGCATGTGTGGTGTTGGAATAAAGCAATGCATGACAAACTGATTAGAGGAATCAGAGATTTTTACTTTATTATAACATCTCGGCTAAGTTTTGATGATTTCTGAATTAGAATCTATTCATTTGGCATTGCCATAATTAATTGCAGACTTAATTAGCAGACAACCACATAAAGAACAATTAACGCCAACAATTAATTTCACGTCAGCGTTAACAATTAAAGTGAATGTAAACGGATCCATTTAGCGATTGAATTGGTTAGCTTACTTGTTCACAGACTTGCCCTGGCT
The DNA here is from genome assembly GCA_025775065.1 of Hiodon alosoides. NCBI lineage: Eukaryota > Metazoa > Chordata > Actinopteri > Hiodontiformes > Hiodontidae > Hiodon > Hiodon alosoides. The sequence goes on along the minus strand of JAOYSI010048612.1, from coordinate 2,696 downwards.
GCACTCTGCCAGTGTAGTGGAAAGACAGTTCTTCATTGCAATATGTGCACACAATGTTAGTTTATCTAAAGTTCCCCCTCGAAGCTTTTTAAAATGGAATTTCCCGTTCAGCACACCGGGGGATGTCTCCATCGTGCAGAAACAAATTAATGGTGAAATCTTGTCATGGGTAGGCAGTGACCCATCAATTGGCATATATGTCTACATTCAGTAAATGTAGCAGCCCAAGTTCATATCAGGCATCATCCCTGCCTACCACTGCCTAGGGCATACAACAAATCAGTCACGTGTGAGGCTAATGCACAATCAAATCTAATAATCTAATTAATGGACACATCTATCTTACGACGTATACAACAAACAAACACCTTTGTGTCGCAACACAGTGTAAGAGAGAGAGGGGGGCCTTGGTGTCAGCGAACCGAATACAGCTTATTCATTACTATAAAATGCGCAAACGCACACAGACATGCCACACACACTGACGGCGCACCAGGATTTAAAAAAAGTCAGACAACATTGTGTCAGCAGCACAACTTTCAACACAGCTTATTCGCTCCTACAAAATGTACTAAAGGCGCACAGACCGACACGCAATGAGCGTCTGCTGACGGCGCACGAGGATTTGTCAGCACGGCGTTAAACTATAAAACAGCTTATTAGCTTATGGTTTCCCGTTAGCGACCACAGCTCTTTTTTCTTCATAAGATAATGTTGAAAATCTTTTTAAGTATTGAATATCCATGCTGAGAACCATTGAGCCAACGCTAGCCACTAGTTCAGGGGTCTCCAACCTTTTTGTGAGTGAGGGTCCCTGAAGGGATTAAATAGTGTAGAGGGCTACTTGTTTGATATACTCAAAAAATATGTAATTTGTTATAAATATAATAAATATAAACACAATGGTGCTTTTTAAATTTCAATTAACAACATTATGGCAAAGGGCGATTGAAATATCTTGATATCCTGGCATAAAAAAATGTTAACTTTTATTAACTTTTTCTTTTATAAGTGATGTACCTGGTGGATAACTCTTATTGAAGGTCTTGTGGATTGTGGTGAAATGTCTCTCCGCGTTGTGCCTCTTGGATACAGCGATGCTAGTCCCACAGATGAGGCATACACTGTGGCCTTTAACATTTGTGAAGAGAAATTCTGCCTCCTACTCCTCGTTAAAGTAATGGGTTTTTCTTTTTTGCAGGACCTGGTGCACCATCAGCCATAATTAATCCTTTGTTGTTTTTTGTTATAGTTTCACCTTGTTTATGCCGTCAGCTCGCTTACCGCCTCAACTCACAGAATAGCCTACGAGAAATGTAGGTTAACAATAACATGCATTATAAAAAAATGATCATTTAAATGATGATTTTATTTGATGTTTTAATGTTATATGAAATGTTAACATAACACTTTTTAATTTTTTGTTTGTATGAATTAAAAAACTAAAATCAATAATTAAAATTGAGCCTATTTATAGAACGTTCTTGGCGGGCGACTCACACACTACATGCGGGTTACCAGGGGCATCATGTTGGAGACCACTGAGCTAGGTGCTACCAAGAAGCGTGGAGTGAGTGAGAGGGAGTGGCTATCACATGACATGAGGCACGGTCGGTCTCTGCCTCAATGTTGATAATTCAATACAGTATGAGAACTGACTGAGCATGCGCAAATCTACATAAACTTTGGTGGCCTACGCAAAGTCCGTGGCCCAAAATACCGGAATGCTGGAATATACACTATATGGAAAAAAAAGGATTGGGACACCTACACCTTACACCTACAGGAGCTTTTATGACATCCCATTCTAAATCCATAGGCATTATTAATATCGAGTTGGTCCCCCCCCCTTTGCAGCTATAACAGCTTCCGCTCTTCTGGGAAGGCTTTCGAGCATTTGCAAGGTCAGACACTGATGTTGGACGAGAGGGCCTGGCTCGCAATCTCCGTTCTAGTTTATCGAGAGGTGTTCGACAGGGTTGAGGTCAGGGCTCTGTGCGGGCCAAGTCAAGCTGGAACAGAAAAGGGCTTTCCCCAACTGTTTCCACAAAGTTGGAAGAATAGAATTTTCCAAAAGGTCTTGGTAAGCTGAGGCATTAACATTTCCCTTCAGTGGAACTAAGGGGCCTAGGGCAACCCCAGAAAAAGTACCCCATAGCATTATCCCTCCTCCACCAAACTTTACAGTTGGCACAATGCAGTTAGGCAGAAAACGTTCTCCTGGCATTCGCCAAACCCAGACTCGTCTGTCAGACTGCCAGATAGAGAGGCGTGATTCGTCACTCCGCAGAACACATTTCCACTGCTCCAGAGTCCAGTGGCGGCGTGCTCTACATCATTCCATCCGACACTTGGCATTGTGCTTGGTGTTGTAAGGCTTGCATACAGCTGCTTGACCATAGAAACCCATGCAATGAAGCTCCTGGTGCACAGTTTTTGTGCTGGTGTTAATGCCAGAGGAGGCTTGGAACTCTGCAATTATTGAATCAGCAAAGTTGAAAAAAAGCTGAGTTTCTGTGGTTCCTAAATGCTTCCACTTTGCAATAATGCCACTTAGAGTTGATCGTGGAATATCTAGGAAGGAAGAAATTTCATGAACTGACTTGTTGCAAAGGTGGTATCCTATTACAGTACCATGCTCGAATTCAGTGAGCTCTTTAGAATGACCCATTCTTTCACAAATGTTTGTAAAGGCA
>JAOYSI010048592.1:0-26380 GCA_025775065.1 Hiodon alosoides | reverse complement strand
CCCCCCCCCCCCCCCCCCCCCCCCCCCCCCCCCCCCCCCCCCCCCCCCCCCCCCCCCCCCCCCCCCCCCCCCGCGGCATTGGTTTGGTTTGGTTGGTCTTCTTTATTGTTTTGGTGCCGAAAGGGAGATGCACTGCTGTGAAACTAGCCACGGGCTTCACTTGTAGGAGATGCGCTGTTTTCTTTTTTAAGTGACTTTTTTATATAATCCGGTCTACTAGTACGTAAACCTGCCTTTATTTCGCAAGCACACTGTGTACAGAAAGCAAAAAGACTCCCAGACCAATGACCAGAGTAAGCAGGGTATTTTCAGGAATAGATTTACTCAATTGATACGTTTTTCTCAGCCGAGTAAGCCGAAATTCTGGCAAACCCCTAAAACAATGGTTAAAATGAGTTTGTACCCTTTCCTTATACAGAGATGTGGCTCAATGTCAGACTGTCACTGGATGTTTTTAACAGTCAGCGCAGTTAAGAGGGTTAAAACGCAGCTTTTTGGCCGCGATGGGAAACAAACGCTACCACAACAGAAACTTTCTGTTTCTTCAGCAGCACATTGAATAATGGTTCTTGTTAGTAAAGGACCAGACAAGCTGTAGTTTGGTTAGTCAAAATCCCGGCTTACCTTTCTTTTTGTGTATTTTTTTGCTGTTATGTCCAAATGGAACAGCCGCTTGCTGTCACTGGTTTGTACACGCAGTTCTGTGTTTGCTCTCTTTACTCTGTGACTGCCGTTACCCCTTGTCCGACGGTCCAGGTGACAGCCTTTGAACAGTCCATCCCCACTAGACTTCACAAGTGAGCTATATGCCCTTGGGTTAACTCAAACTCATGGAAGTGGTTATGAGGAAGTGGTTTTCTGTGCCACCAGGTAACCGTACCATTCTTAAAAATGAGATGCCGCAGAATGGCAGGCGAGGATGTGTTTTAGCAGCGAGTCAGTACACACAGGATGTGTGTCAGAACAGTGTGTCAAAAGAGAGTCAGAGCACACGGGATGTGTTTCAGCAGTCTGTCAGTGGATGTGTTTCAGCAGTCTGTCAGTGGATGTGTTTTAGCAGCAAGCCAGAACACATAGGATGTGTGTCAGCAGTGAGTCAACAGTGAGTCAGGGCACATGGGCTGTGTTTCAGCAGTCTGTCTGAGGATGTTTTTAACAGTGCGTCAGGATACACAGGGATGTGTTAACAGCCTGTCGGTACCCACGGGCTATGTGTTATTAGCAAGGACACAGAGGGATGCGTACAAGCTGTGAATGTGGGACAATAAGCCATCTTCGGCAGTTTGCCACTGAGGTGCACTTGTGGCTGAAGAGAAGACTTCTTCAAAGTGAAAGCAAATTGACACCAGGTGTGTTTGGTTACTTGAACCCATCTTCATTCAGACAAATAAGCACTAAGTATCAGGTTTCCACCTTTCCACCCAAAACGCTGTCGTCTGTCACCACCTCTTGGAGCATTAAAAAGCTCTTTTCTTCCCTGTTACCGGCATAACGGGCTTAGCCTGTAGAAACATCCAAACTTTTCTGTCTGTTACATATAAATGCTAAAGAAAAAATCTGCTGTCTGTAATCATCTGCTGGTTATTGGTTATATATTATCTACTGCGCTTTCTGGCCCATTAAGTGAGTAACTGACACTGAGTAACTGTTGAATATTTTTAAGGCACCAGGCCCTTTAAAAGACTAAATTGTGTTTTTGGTATGGTAGATATGTTGGTATAGCTTCTGTAGACAGAAGAGATGCAGACATTGAAGAGAAGCACATAGCATTGCCCTTCTGCACGTAACTGCTTTTGCTTAACACTTATTGGCTTACAGTGAATTCTGGTACAGATGGGGTTTTTATTTTATTTATTTATAAAAGAGCCCATGTTAAGGGTAATGTTTGTGGTTTTAATTAAATCTCCCAGGTCAGGGCTGCATTTATCTATGGGATACACACATTTTGTGTAAAAAAAAAAAAAAACCGACGACAATGGAGGCATTTACTTCTACTAGCCCGTTAGCTTTAGTGTATGTTCTCACATCTACAGGAGAACAATGCGTTACCGCGGTTACATTTTCTGAAAGATGCGTGGACTTTATTTTATTAGAGGTGTGATTTGGAGAGGTCCGATTTTATAGATGAACGAGAGTCACTTTTTTAGCTCGAGGTTTGATGGGTTTGTGAGTTGACAGACCCAGGCTGAGTACATCAGCCAATGTGGCTTTGCCTGAGGGGGTGTGTGTGTATGTGTGTGTGTGTGTGCGTGCGCGCGCGTGTGTGATGGTGCTGCTGGGAACAGCGTCTCTGGAGTTTTTATTGTTTAGATAAATCACTTATGCTGTTGTGTTTGAACCTAACAAAGTTTTTGTATTGTCGTTACCCGGTCCCCATTTTCTTTTTGGGCCTTTGAAAACATGCGATTTGTAGGTCTCCTTCGCTGATAGAAGCACAGCTGTGTCAAACCACAGAAATAGCTAAACTAATAGGTAGGTTTAGAGCCTTACAGAATAAAACCCCTGATATCCTTTGCAAACAACCTAATTTATAGGGAAACGGCACTTTATAAAATAAATTTGAAATCTGCGACTGTTTTTTGTTTTTCTCCCTAATTTGGAAACGTTAAATGTGCATCCCTCTCGACGGTACTTCAACCCAGGCGTCCAGGAAGCCAGTAGGACATGCTCTTTAGAATCCTCGATTTACCCTAGCGGGGGGTGGTACTGTTCTCTCCTTGTCACAATTGGTAAGTGACATGAACTGGATTCAAACCGGTGAAATCCAACTCGTAGGGCGTTACCAACTGAGCCACTTGCAAGGCAGAAAAAATGCACATTTTAAACAGCGAGGAATACATTTTCAATTTTAGGATTTACCTTTGTTGTGTTGAACTAAAAATATGCATTATATAAACAATGCACTTTGTAAGCACCAAGGCTTTTTTTTTTACCACAAAATTTGGTAATTTACACAGAGCCCATTTAAAATGAAAAACCTTTTCCTGGAAGAAAAGCGTGACCAGGCATACTTGCCTTTTCAGTAACACAGATCTCCCCCAACACTAACCAGCTGCTGCTCTGCCGGTCCCAAGGTGGTTGCATCAGGTCGAGTCCTAGCGCTCTAAGCTGTGTCGGATCGTTATACCTCTCCCGTGTAGGGAAGTCCGACTTGTGGTGAGGCTTTTTCCCCTCTGTTTTGGAATGGTCATTTGATAACCATGATATGTTAACACACATTTTATTCAAGTATATCTTCTGAAGCGTTTGCCTGGGACAAAGCTGAGGACATCAGAATGGTCATCTCACCAACAACTCAAATCTTTAGCTTTAAAGCTTGAGGTTGTGAGGGGATTGGAGTGGAGTGGAGTCTCTGAAGGAATCAAAAGGCATATTCCAACGAGGCTGAATTATTTTAGTTATCTGCTCTGTCTAGAAACAGCAGGAATTTTTTGCACAGACCTTTGTTTAAATTATAACAGTATTTTTTAAATTTACCACTAGGGAAAACATGGTTTAACCACTGCATGTTTTACGATGGATGTAAATATGTAATTTTATATTGTTTGGTTTCCTTCCGTGCGCTCACAAGCAGTTGTGTTTATTAAAATATTTTTACCCTAAATTGCTTTGTATGGAGTATACATTTTCTGATAAGCCTGATCAGTCCTCAAGCTCTAACATATTTCTTCTACATAAATGTCTGATCTCCGCTTCAGCAAGAAGATTATTTTTCACAGCGATTGGCGTAACACCAGCAAAGGCCACCATTTCAAATGTTTAAACGTCTTCATTTTTCATAACACATTATCAATCTGCAAAACAATTAATTTAACAGTATGCCGCAGACAGCAAGTGGCACAAAATATCCATTGAAACAGACCACTGTGAGAGCCTGTGGAGCTCACACTCGTGTCAGAGCATCATTCCCGTTCTCACTTATTTGAACCGAAAGCGATTTAACTGCCAGTCCAGTTGCCATTGCTGGCCATTCCTAGGATGCAGTTGTCGAGGGCAGATTGACGAAGCTCTTCATGGGAGGGAGGGGCTTGATTTTGCGCCCTGCCCAACCCCCTTTCCTCTTCCACAGTCCGCTGGAGGGCCGGATCCCCAACCAGCGGTTGCGCCCGGCTTTGCCAATGATGCGCTTGTTGTGGTCGATGTTGGACACACGGCCCACAGTGACCATACACGTCTCCAATACCTGGGGGTAGCAGAAAGACTGGTTACCGCACTATACATTTCTGGGTTTTACTGAGTGATAATAATAATATAATTTGGTATCTGTAGGTGTGGCTGTTCTTACCTGGACCTGCTGTTTGGATGGCAGCTGTACGACAGCCGTTCCATTCACTTTCCTGAGCAACACCCCACATGTCCCTGTAATAAACATAACGCAAGGGTAATGGTTTAGAGACGGTCAGGAAGGGTACGAACACGTTTGACCAGAAACTACCACAAAAATGGGTTTTACCTGCCGCACGAATATACTGAGCACCTTTCCCTGGGTAGACCTCCAGACTGTTCACCAGGGTTCCTACCGGGAGGGCACCCAGAGGGTACGAGTCGCCCTCGTTGGCAGCGACTGAGGGGAACAGCCTTTGTAAGATACGTTTTCAACAAGAGCCATACAAGGGTGAGTTTTAGTATTTGTAAAAGAGCCTACAAAAGAGTTTTTATTCCAGCTGAGAGGTCATTTCTGCCACATTGCGCTTAGTGGCAGTTTTCAACCCTCCCAGACCAGGAGGGAATAACAGTGCTACGGCTTAGAGAAACGTCTGGCAGTAACTTTGTAAACCACGCTGCCGACGAAATGCTGAAATTGAATGGGACACCGGGGTGCATAAATAAAGAGAGAAACCCAACCCTACGGTTCTTGGAAGGCTCATACCTGCCATGCGGCCGATGTGGCCCGAGGTTTTGATGGTGTCCCCGGCCTCCATGTTTTCAGTAGCAAGGAGCCACCGCTTCCTGCTGCCTCCGGCCACCAGGGCAATATCAGCAGATCTGTCAGCGAGACAGCGTGAATGGCCCAAATCATTTTCACATCAATGTTAATGGCATAACCCATGTGCATTCAGTCCAGTTAACGCTTACTCCAAAAAAGCACACTTTGTCAGGCACCTTACCTGCAAGGGTCATACCGGACCTCGATAACTTTTTCCTCGAAGGGCTGATTCTCTCTGCCCGCTTGGAAGCGCAGCCGTTGGAAGTCCACCATGCGGTAGCGCTGCTTGTGACCGCCCCCTATGCCATGCCTCCGGACCTTGCCTGGGTTCAGGGAGAAGGGAAACCCGAGATCCGGGTCACAGCACCCAATCAGTTAACTGTAGCCATGTGGTCGATTTTAGTTTCCAATTCTGGCCATCAGGCAGTATGACCCAAAAAAATCAAATACGCATAACTGAAATCATGACACTCCACACTTTGTTGGGGTTTTAAATATACACACGCACATATTTTAAAAAATTAAAAACACACACACACACATATATATATATATATACACACATATACATATGTGTATGTATGTATATATATACACATACATACATACACACATAATTAAACTAGTTAACCTGTCCAAGGCCAACAACACACCTGTGTGATCCCTTCCTCCAGTCTTCTTCATGCCTATAGGCCGGATGGTGTACTTCGTTCTCTGCTTCCACAGGGTTTTGTTCTGAGCCACGGGGGCCGTTGTAAGGAAGCCGCGCCACTGTGACACAGTAGCTCCGATGCTGGGTAGCGGAGAGAACCCATCTCTAAAGCAAGCAAGAGTCCACCGAGTTGTACTCACTGCCTGAGAAAATATTCCATGAGTTAAAGATCGCTCAACGTTATTGTACTGAACACCCGGGTCAGAGCAATGACTTTAGTCCAGAAAAGTGCTTGCCTGTGAGGGAAGCGAGGATGGCCGTAGGACCCCTTGCGCTACCTTGCAAGCAGGAGAAAGGGAGAGCGTGCGGAGGGCCCGGGAGAGTGCCGCCACTGCCATGCTACTTCTCTCTGAAAACCTTGCAGCTATTAAACTGAAAAAAATAAAAACGGCATCTGCAACTTAACTGTGCCTGCGCATACAAAACTGAAATAGTGGATAATTTTTAAAACAAGCAAATATAGGAAATACTCTAGATAAAAGCAATTGATCACCCAAAACGGACAACTATATTACTAGCTAGGTAGATGTGCAATATATGTTTAATTTGAATTTTGATTAATCTAACCATTCGTTTTATTAATTTTACAAAGATTAACTACCTTACGGTAGCTGATACGCTAGCGAGGTTCAGACAAAATTGTTTGACATGTATAAAATAAGGTAGAATTAATTTTCGAAATTTCAGGTAGTGGAATATTACATTTATTAACTAAATTATCACTTACCGTAATGTATTAAAAGATTAACACACTGGTACTATTTTTCCTGTAGGTCACAGTAAAACTTATCACTATCAACGGTATGCCGGACGGTTTGTCGCGTTATGATGACGAAAAAAGGCCAATACCGCATGCGCACAAATAAAACCGTGCATCTTTTTCCATTACATTGGGAATGTTTACTGCGGCCTAGGCTATTTTAGCTCTTTTTGACTCCGACGTCATTAGCACATAAATTCATATATTAAAGGAAAATGTAATTTAGTGGATGGTCTCATGTAAATTTATGACATCAATGTATAGAAAATCTCGTCATTCTCGTTACTGCAATGGCTCGGCACTCGGAGGAAAAGTGGCTAAACTCGCACGTACTGTTGAAATGCCCGAGCCGCGTCCCTAAAGAAACATCTAAACAGCCGCGTAACAAAAAGTATTCAAACCAGTCCCAGATGTCTAGGATGCAAATAAACTATTTTCTTTTAAATGAACATACTTTAAGTTATTTGTGCCATTTTCCTTTATATTCTGTTTATTCACAGCAGCATTCACTTATAAAACCAACTACAACAATAATTCTGTTTTTGAATGTATTTAGTTCGGCTGCCATTCAAATCCAATTCTGAAACAAAAAATTAAAACCCAAAATTAATATTCTCATTTGAGGAAATAATAATATCGGTTCAGGCCTCCGCTCTGATTAATATTTTGGCCCGCCACCTTTGCCCATAGACCCTCCGCAGCGTGACCAATTTGAAAGGTTTTGCCTTCGCAGGGAGTAAGGTTCAGGATAACGACTCCGGGTTGGGACAAAGCCAATTCTCGCGGAGTAAGGCATTCTGCGCGAAAGGTTTTTTGCAACCATTTGTTTGCCGCCGATCTTCTTGCCTTACGGTAGATACCAATTGGAAATAATAGGGAAGCGTATGATATAAAGGAAATATCATAAGCAGAAGTTCACGTCCAAATTGTTTTCCTTGGTTTATTAATATTACTAATAGGTTCCACTTATAATACCATATAAAATAAATCTGTTTTTGCTGAATATTATACTTGTACCGATGTAGCGTGTGTGTTAACTGTACCCTGTTTTATGATTTTCAGAATTCCATATGACCCTCCCCCGTCGCCATTTTTATTTTAATTTCTGTTTTTGTATGAGTGGCCTCATAGTTTGTAAATTTTACATTTTGATTTGAAGGGAATATTTCAGTTGAAATTGCAGGAGGGTTTTTTTGCATTGAAGAATTGGGCGTTACCTATCGTCCAATTTTGCTATTTACCTTGTTAGGTATTTTAGAGCGTTCCTGTAGGCTTGCGCTATGTACATTAAACAGGTATGGTAAACCCCGCTTAAAATCCGCATTCTGAGGAAAACATGAAACTCGAACCTTAAGTTTTTGTGCATATTTTTCCCCCCCACTGCTGCGTAATTTGTAAATATTTTACCAGATTAATAGTCAGATAAATAGTCTACATAGCATGCTTAAGTTAAACGTCGTTTGCTAAAACGGTAGCATGTTAGTAGCTTTTTAGCTAATGCGGTTGCTTCATTGCTTTGCTTTTACGCAAAATCGCGGTTTAAATTTTTGTCAAATTATTTGTTGTTATCGTCCCTAGCTAAACGTACGTGTTATCCTGAGAAGTAGATTTCGATTTTTCTGCATCCACACCTGGTTAACTGAAGATTAGATTTTTTTTTATTGTTATTTAGCAACTTTTAGCCTTTAGTTTTACTATCGCTACTTTCTCTGCGCATTCTAAACGTCGCTTAATATCTATGTTAATTTAATCAGCTAACGTTACACTGGAAAGATACCACATACTTTGGGCATTATTCCGATTTTTAACCAAGTTTGATTTCGTTTACTGGTTATAGAGTTCATTCGACTATGAATTATTTTTGTAACTACCGAATGTCGTTAGACTGGTATTTGTTTAGTTATTACTGGAATATATTGAGTTTCATGAACTATGCTTCTGGCTGTACATTTAATTCAGATTAATGTGGTTAAAACGTTTCACCTGTTACAAGGAGGTTGCGTAGTCATGTTTCATGAGTGGTACTATATTGTACTCTATAGCTGTGCACACCTACTGAATTGATTCTGTAAATACCGACTTGTATAGATTGGTTAATTGCGAATAAAGTTTACTTGGCAACGTTTGTCAGTTGTGAATTTTAGTGACGCGATATATTTTAGATTATAGATTATTACTAGACGATTTTAATTGAAAGTCAAAAGTTTGTAGTTTTTTTTTTTTTTTTTTGTGGGTACTAGATGTACTTGAGGTAAATGTTAGTTGCAGTATTTTAGTGATTTAAATTGACATATGACAGGCTTATCTTTTTCCTGCAGGTCATCATCCAGGGCTTCAGAAGTTACAGGGATCAGACTGTTGTGGATCCATTCAGCCCCAAGCACAACGTTATCGGTGTGTTTACTGTTTAAAGTGTTTAAAATAAACGGTGGTATAAGTCAAAAACGATGAAGCCATTAAACATTTTAAAAGTTGCAACTAATGGTCATTTTGTCTTTTTGTTTGTAGTTGGACGTAATGGTTCTGGAAAAAGTAACTTTTTCTATGGTAAGTGGACCGAATTGTCCTGGGTTAATTTACCATAATATAGCTTGCATACAAGATTAGCCCTCTGCTTTTATAGGAGTGTTATTTTTTCTCATGCTGTAATGTGGTCTGTGTTGCTTTGTTCACACAGCCATCCAGTTTGTGCTCAGCGATGAGTTTAGCCACCTTCGTCCAGAGCAGAGGCTGGCTTTGCTGCATGTGAGTAATTATGGGCAGTGAAACTGTAGGGCCCGAGGTCATGAAAATTAATGGAATTTGAAACAACAAATTGGAATGGGAATGTGGAAAACTAATATAAAACTCTTTTTTGGAAAATTCATGAAGCAGTTTAAAAGTATTAATTGAGAAGCATATAAAAAATAATTTAATTATAATTAAAGTATTTCTTTTTTTTAAATATGCTGAATTTCCTGAAATGTATTTCCTCTAGAGGTGTATGAACCGTTGTTTTTGGCTGTTACGATTGTCATAGCTTCATTATTACTTTTTTGTGTTTTATTTTTTTTTTTTCATTTTACTCAGGAAGGGACTGGCCCTCGGGTCATCTCTGCTTTTGTGGAAATAATATTTGACAATTCTGACAACAGGCTCCCGGTAAGCATGCCACTTGTGCTATTCAAGTTAAGCTTTATGAATGACTAAGTATTTTCTGTTGGAAATGTATAAACTTTTAATTTTAATCTGTAAAACTGACAGATCGATAAAGAGGAGGTATCTCTCCGACGTGTCATTGGAGCTAAAAAGGACCAGTACTTTCTGGACAAGAAAATGGTGACGTGAGTATTATTTGTTATATGGTGCTGAATGGCTGTGTTTTTCTTGCGGGGTTTAAAATACTCTGAAGACTTTTTTTTGTCTAGTATTGCAATTAAGTTATTTACCATAACAATGTGTTTAGATAAAAAACACAACAAAAAGTGATGTCCAGACAGACAAATTGTTGCTATTTTCACCCAATACTAAATCATAATTTTATGTCTGATTCCAGGAAAAACGATGTGATGAACCTCTTAGAGAGTGCTGGATTTTCTCGTAGTAATCCTTACTACATTGTCAAGCAAGGGAAGGTGAGATGCCCTTGTGATCACATTTTAGTATTTAGTTGCTTATAACTTGCATGGCTTGCCGTTTTAGACTGTATGCAATTAAACAGTACTCCTCCTGGGACTTGAACCTGTGACCTCCTGGTTACTGGTCCAGTATTCTTAACCGCTATGCAACTTGTTCTGTGCCGTCCGTTCAGATCAACCAGATGGCCACAGCTCCTGACTCCCAGCGGCTGAAACTGCTGAGGGAGGTGGCGGGAACCCGGGTGTATGACGAGCGCAAGGAGGAGAGCATCTCCCTCATGAAGGAAACTGGTAGAGTCTCCACTAAAAAGATCTGTTGTGTATAATACGGGTTCATGCCATGAACATGCCAGCTGTTTATAATGGGTCCAATTATGTGGCATTAAATATTCATCTTGCGTGAATACAGATGTTAAGTGTATTGGAACGCAACCTGTGAGAAGTTTTGCGGCATTCCCCAGCGGTTGAGTAGTAGCCTTGTGTCCCACCAGAGGGGAAGAGAGAGAAGATCAATGAGCTGCTGAAGTACATTGAGGAGCGGCTGCATACCCTGGAGGACGAGAAGGAGGAACTGGCCCAGTACCAGAAGTGGGACAAGATGAGACGGGCGCTGGAGTACACCATCTACAACCAAGAGCTGAACGAGACTCGCGCCAAACTGGACGAGGTGTGGACCCCAAGACCCATAAAAAAACTCAATCTCTCGACAGGTCTAGAATATGCATTCGTCGACATTCTCCAAGCAGCAGTCGTGTCACGTGCTTGTCTTCATGTGTGTTTCAGCTGTCCACAAAGCGAGAGACCTGTGGAGACAAGTCGAGACAGCTGCGGGATGCCCAGCAGGATGCACGAGACAAATTGGAGGTAGGGATCTAGGGGTACAGTGCTCTGAAGTTGCCAGATTACCTCCTGCATGGTACCGCTTTGTGCTACTAAGTAACTGCTGTTTGCATTTGATATGGGGCTAGTTCTTATTGTTTGATAGTCGCCTCCCCCTCTCTCCCGCAGGAAAGCGAGCGGGTGGTGCGCGAGATGAAGGCCAAGGTCTCAGCTATGAAGGAGGAGAAGGAGCAGCTTAGCTCAGAGAGGCAGGAGCAGATCAAGCAGAGGACCAAACTGGAGCTGAAGGCTAAAGACCTGCAAGATGAGCTGGCGGGGAACAGCGAGCAGAGGGTATGGCAGACTTATTCTCCACTAAACATCACTGCCCCAGTCCCGGGAATTGTTTTACATAAATTGATTTGGATGTATTTATCTGAAGCGACTTGAAGGGCCATTAAGGCCAAGTACATTTGCTGTGATCAAGTGCAAGTACAGTTACAGAATACATTTGGAAAGTTATGGTAATTTATGGCAACAGTACAGTTACTCACTTAGGACTGCCCTTGTTACTGATCTTTTTGTTTCCTTTTTCTACAGAAAAGACTGCTGAAGGAAAGACAGAAGCTTCTGGAGAAGATCGAAGAGAAACAGAAGGAGCTTCAGGAGACGGAGCCAAAGTTCAATAACGTGAAGGAGCGAGAAGAGCGAGGCATAGCAAGGTCTGAGTGGTGTGGGATTACCACCTCTCTGGTTTCTCATGCTTTCATCACCAGAGTAGTGTGGTTAAATGTCCATCTGTGTGCATAAATATTCTCAATCTTCCATTTGGATGGGGTTTGTGCTGACATTTGACCCCCCTCTCAGACTGGCCCAGGCGACACAGGAGAGGACCGACCTGTACGCCAAACAGGGCCGAGGCAGCCAGTTCACCTCCAAGGAGGATCGAGACAAGTGGATCAAAAAGGAGCTGAAGTCTCTTGACCAGGCCATAAACGACAAGAAACGGCAGATCGCTGCCATCCACAAGGACCTGGAGGACACCGAGGCCAACAAGGAGAGGAACCTGGAGCAGTACAGCGTAAGAGACTAAGTGTGTGTGTGTGTGTGTGTGTGACACACGCACAACTATATATTGTCAATCTAAAATTTTATTTTTTTATTTTATATTTTCTGCTTATTTATGTTAGAAACTGGACCAAGATTTGAACGAAGTCAAGACTCGCGTGGAGGAACTGGATAAGAAGTACTACGAAGTGAAGAATAAAAAAGATGAGCTCCAGAGTGAGAGGAAGTAAGATCTCGTGCAAAAACGCTCCGTTTCCTTAATTAAATGTTCGAACTTGAGAGCATCGCTGTTTTTGTAAAATGAAAGTCTGTCGGAATGATGAGGGTGGAGCATGCTGTGAGCTGCAGTGTGTGATTGTTCCCCTGGTTGATGCCTGCAGTTACCTGTGGAGAGAGGAGAACGCAGAGCAGCAAGCCTTGGCTGCGAAGCGAGAGGAACTGGAGAAGAAACAACAACTCCTGCGAGCGGCTACAGGAAAGGTCAGGCCCTCCCCCTCCTGTTTTCTTCTGGAATATAAGACTTGGAACTGTTGAGTTTGCCTAAGGGAAAAGTCTTTTTTCTTCATGTTGTTCTTTAGACTGTCTGTTTTGAGTTGAACAGAGACCAGGGCTAAAGCAGGGTTTGCCAAATCTTGGCTTTGTTCACTTTCCAAAATATGTACTAACCTCCAAAATTCAAGCGTTGTTCATATTTACATAAACGCAACGGAAAACCTTTATTTGATTATATTTAGGGTTATAACGCGTTTTTAAAACCTTGTCTATTTCCCCCCAGGCCATTTTGAATGGCATCGACAGCATTAACAAGGTGCTGGAGCACTTCCGCAGAAAGGGCATCAACCAGCACGTGATCAACGGATACCACGGGATAGTGATGAACAATTTTGACTGTGAGCCAGCCTTCTACACCTGTGTGGAGGTGACGGCGGGAACCAGGTAGGAAGGAGCTCCTGGGTCACAGGTAGCATACCCTTTACCTGGGGAATTGCAGTTTATGAATTGTAACATGCCCATTACCCGGGTAGCCACTATTTTAGCTTGCCACGATAAATGGGGCATTTTAAATGGTAATTTGCTAAAGAATTTAGCTTTAATTTATGAGCCTGTCTCAGGCTAATACTGGGACTTTTTTCAGCCAAGGCCCCAGGCTGATTGTTTCAAAATATATCTTCTGCTCTACATCATTTGGTTGTTTGCTGGCCCCTCTTCTGATTGTAACTCAGGCTTGTAAACTGACTTCATCTGTTATGTCCTTAAAAACTTGTGTAGTCCTTGAGTTATGCCTGTTTAAATCGATAGGTTACATACTGTTACTTAGTTGAGGTTTTTCTAAATTCTGTGTAAATACTCTTATTATTTGAATTGTCACTATAGTCTCCTCGATAAATCTGAACTAAATATTTATTTATTTATTTTAAATTAAATCCATCCCATAGGCTGTTTTACCACATTGTGGAGACTGATGAGGTCAGCACCAAAATCCTGACCGAGTTCAACAAGATGAACCTGCCAGGCGAGGTCACCTTTCTACCCCTGAGCAAGCTGGACGTTAGAGATACGGCCTACCCGGAGACCAATGTAAGCTGTCCGGTCTGAATGCCAGCAATAAAAACTAGAATTGCACTGTTTTTGTAGCACCTTTTTGATTGCCAGATGCTCTTTCCAGGGAGACTCGGGCAGTTTAGGTTTTACAGGTTAATGCATTGAGGAGAGAGACGTGACTATTCACCGCCTGAACAAAGAGACATAACATTTCACCACCTGAACAGGGCAAATGAGATGAGTGTCATAGTACCAGATTTTTCATTCTTTTTTTTTTTTTCTTAGGATGCCATTCCGATGATCAGCAAACTACGCTACAGCCCCAGGTTTGACAAGGCCTTTAAGCATGTTTTTGGGAAGACCCTGATCTGTCGCAGCATGGAGGTGTCCACTCAGCTGGCCAGGGCCTTCACCATGGACTGCATCACGCTGGAAGGTGCGCAGCAGGGTGGAATGGTCGCCAAAATGTGTAAACTTGTAACCCGGAGGTTCCCAATCCCAGTTTTGTTGTTTTCGAGAATAAATCTCCACACTTCAAGGTCTTCTAGTCGCTTTATACGCAAAACAATAAATGTTGGTCCTTGGTCTATTTTTGACCAGGAGCTCATTTAAAAAATAAAAAAAAAGTCTTCCCTTTTTTTATACAGCTGTATGTTTTATATAGCCTATTTCACATGAACTAGATGGCTGTTAAGGATGTTTCCAGTGGAATTCACAAAATGTAGGCATTAATTTCTCCACTGTAATCTGTCTGAGTTGGATTGAGCCATTTTCTTCAACCAGGTGATCATTTAATGTGACCTTGACAGAAGAGCTTCTCTATGTGCCACTGGTGTTACAAATGAGATAATGACAGGTGTATAATAAATGGGGATTGGGCCCTGCAGGTGACCAAGTGAGCCACCGGGGGGCCCTGACTGGAGGATACTATGACACCAGGAAGTCCCGCCTGGAGCTGCAGAAGGACGCGAGGAAGGCCGAGGAGGAACTGGGAGAGCTGGAGGCTAAGCTGAATGAGAACCTGCGCCGGAACATTGAGCATATCCTTAACTGGTCACATGACATGTCCCCAACCCCCTCTGTTCTGTCACGCTCAGACTCCTTCATGTCAGACTTGTTCAAAACCTACAGAAAATCTAACAATTGAGTCACTTTGGATAAGGTCAAGATGCTCTTTATGTTCTTTTTTTGCTTGTTTTTTTATGACTCATTGACATTTATTCAGTTCAGACAGGATAATTTGAGGGCCTCCTCCCATTCTAATAACTAACTGTAATGACAAACGCACACCATTGTTCTCTGTAGGCAAGTTAGATAGTTGACAGAAAGCTGAAAATTTGTCGGATGCATCAGGAAAGTATGTATGTGCCCGTGTAACCTTACAGAAGTTAGTTTGGTTACTTCAAGGTAGCCTGTGTGGGCCTTACCTGAGCTTCATTAAGTGCCACTTGTGGGTGTAGCCGAAGTTCTCCTTAGCACCGTGTACGCATCAACAATGAGATCGACCAATTGATGAACCAGATGCAGCAGATCGAGACGCAGCAGAGGAAGTTCAAGGCCTCCCGTGACAGCATCCTGTCGGAGATGAAGATGCTGAAGGAGAAGCGGCAGCAGTCAGAGAAGACGTTCATGCCCAAGGTGAGCCAGAGGCGATGACGTGCTTGGTGACTCCATGTACTGAGCCAGCTTAGGTCAGGTTAAGTACCTGAGCACAGGCTATAACTATATGGATCTGTTTGTCTTCTCCACCATAGCTGGTTGCTGGGGTTAAAGCCATAAGTGGGCGATTCCATTTAAAAAAGTATCACCTGAAGTATATATTTACCTGGCTCTGAAGTAGTGCCGCTCCTTCAGGACTTTCTGATTAACAGATGGGGCACGCGTGTAAACGAGTGTAATCTTCCCCCTCCCTCCAGCAAAGGAGCTTGCAGAGCCTGGAGGCCAGTCTGCACGCTATGGAGTCGACCCGTGAGTCCCTGAAGGCTGAGCTGGGCACCGACCTGCTGGCTCAGCTCAGCCTAGAGGACCAGAGGAGAGTGGACGCCCTGAATGATGAGATCCGCCAGCTGCAGCAGGTGAGCCTGACGGGGTGAATGGATTGAGCAGGTCTGACCCCTTGTCTCTTAAGTCTTCCCTGATGGCAGTTAGTTTAATTTAAGCTCTTTTACCATATGAGGCTGGAGAACTGGAGCTGTGCATGGGGTGGAATACAAAACAAATTGTATCAAATTGTTCTTAGTCAACGTAAAGGTACTTCATTAGAGAAGCCGTGGTGATCGTAATCATGTCCTCTGAATGTTACAGGACAACAGGCAGCTGTTGAACGAAAGGATCAAATTGGAGGGGATTATGACCAGAGTGGAGACGTACCTCAATGAAAACCTGCGGAAACGACTGGACCAAGTGGAGCAGGTAAGATGACCCAGTCAGGCAGTGTTGGTAAGGGATGAAAAAGACACACTCTCACATTAACGCAGCCTCTCTCAAATATTTGCACAGTCATTCTCAAATTGAAATATATTTTGTTTACCTATAAATATTGATATATCCTGTCATGTCCACTCTCACTCTTGTAGGAGCTGAATGAGCTTCGGGAGACTGAAGGAGGTACTGTCCTCACAGCCACCACGTCCGAGCTGGAGGGCATCAATAAACGCATCAAGGATACCATGGCACGTTCAGAAGGCAAGTACAACGCAAGGACAAACATGTCTTTCATAAAAACATTCTTTAACCAACAAATTTCTTTCATTCTTTCATGCGTTTGTTAATAAATGTTTTAGTAAATTACGTATTTGTCATCTTTTAAAGTGGTCTGAAAATGTGATGAAAAATAAACCTTTGGTCCAAATTATTTTTCACCCAGACCTTGACAGCCTTATCGACAAGACGGAGATCGAGATCAAGGACCACCAGAAGAGCATGGAGCGCTGGAAGAGCATCGAGAAGGACCAGAACGACGCCATCAACAACGACACCAAGGAGCTGGAGAAGATGACCAACCGGCAGGGCATGCTGCTGAAGAAGAAGGAGGAGTGCATGAAGAAGATCCGTGAACTGGGCTCTCTTCCCCAGGAGGCCTTTGAGAAGTACCAGACACTCACCCTCAAGCAGGTGAGCGCCTGGCCCTCCACGCCCCGGCTCGCCCTCCTAGTTTGGGTTTTTGTGTGAGACCATGCGTGTCGGGGTGGGCAATTGATTGATTAATTTATTTAGTAGTCCAGTGGATTAATGAAAAAATTATCCTGTTAGATAATGGTAATTTCTGGCGGCCCATGATTTGCATGGTCAGAGGGAAAGACGTGGAAATTCAGGTGTTTTAAATGGTTGTCGAGATTTAGTTTAAAGTTCTATATGCTGTGTATTCGCGGGGACCTACAGGACGGTCGCTTTTGTCAAGCATCCATGTTATACAGACAATTCTATCTGTTTCAGCTTTTTCGGAAACTGGAGCAGTGCAACACGGAGCTGAAGAAGTACAGCCATGTCAACAAGAAAGCCCTGGACCAGTTTGTCAACTTCTCTGAGCAGAAGGAGAAGCTCATTAAGAGGCAGGAGGAGCTGGACCGGGGTCACAGGTCCATCATGGAGCTGATGAACGTCCTGGAGCTCCGGAAGTACGAGGCCATACAGCTGACGTTCAAACAGGTACCTAAGCCAGAACTTCAGTCCGTTTACATTTTATCCTGTGTCTCCCCATAAAGGCAACGTATTTGTCGTCAGTTGTGTGGAATTGGCGAATATTTTATTTATTTATTTTTTCCCCCCAACTTGCTTGGGGGAAATCTTTTACTTATTTAAAGACTGCAGAGAGTAACACTGCTTCAATCCCTTCTGCTGTTCCTCAGGTGTCGAAGAATTTCAGCGAGGTTTTCCAGAAGCTGGTTCCCGGGGGCAAGGCCACCCTGGTGATGAAGAAGGGTGATGCGGAAGGGAGCCAGTCCCAGGACGAGGGTGAGGGAGCGGGCGAGAGTGAGAGAACCTCCGTGTCCCAGAGCAGCGTGCCATCCGTGGACCAGTTCACTGGAGTGGGAATACGGGTAAGAGCTGACCTGACCGTTCCTTCTAGGCGCCACACTCAACATCACTCCATCATAATGAAGTTGCCTACAGAGCTATGAGATTTTCACACCCAACTACACGTTTATCAAAAATGTACTAATTGCAGTAAGGATGAGTTTTGACCGGTCTTACACGTGCAAATGTCAGAGCTGCATTTTGAACACTGTGTGTGCGTCTCTAGGTGTCCTTCACTGGCAAGCAGGGCGAGATGCGAGAAATGCAGCAGCTCTCCGGAGGGCAGAAGTCCTTGGTGGCCCTCGCCCTCATCTTTGCCATTCAGAAGTGTGACCCCGCCCCCTTCTACCTGTTCGATGAAATCGACCAGGCCCTTGATGCCCAGCACAGGAAAGCCGTCTCGGGTGAATGTTGCTCCTCGGTCCTCCTGTTTTCATTTAAGCATTGGGTTATTGCTATTCGCTATATTCAAAATGTATACTTCTCATTTTACGTCTATATATTTAAAAGATTTTTGAGATTTTAAAGTACTACTTCTTGGGTTTTCTCAGATATGATTGTAGAGCTGGCTGGGCATGCCCAGTTCATTACAACGACCTTCAGACCAGAGCTTTTGGAGTCTGCCGACAAGTTTTATGGGGTCAAATTCCGAAACAAGGTGACAATTTTTGGAACTTTTATTTAATAAATGTATTTGCCCTTTATGCCATAAAAGACCTGCTCCTCTTCCATGTTTGCCCACCCTTAATGCAGAAAAATATTTGTTTCATTCAGACCTACCTGGGCCCATCAGGGCCTACCTGCTGTCTCTGGGTGTCATAATGTTTGTTTGTTTTTTTAAACTTAACAATGTGCCAGAGCCTTTAACGTTAACCCAACGCGTTACCGTTTTGCTTTGAACAGGTGAGTCACATTGATGTGATCTCGGCAGAACAGGCAAAGGATTTTGTGGAGGACGACACCACCCATGGATAAGTTTGGAAACTTTCGCTGTTGGACATCCGGTTGGAAGAGAATGGGATTTTAAACCTTTCAAAAATAAATGCTATAAGTGCTATTTAATTGGGGGGAGGGGGGTGAAGTGAAGTCATTTAATTAAATGTAAAGGGGACATTGCCATTATTTAATAATCTCCTTGTTTTAAAATTCGTAGCCTATTTTTTTATATTAACCTTTATGCACCCTTTAAACGTCATGTTTCTAACGAGAGTAATTGTAGTTTTTGTAGTTGCCTGATCTGTTGCTAAACATTTTTGCATACTTTTGACTGTATTAGCCTTCTAGTTTTCCTGACAGCTTTTTCCTTACTCACTGTAATTTCAATTAAGCAGAAAAGGTTTTGGAAAGGGATGTTGTATTTCTCAACTGTTACATTGTTAAAAGAAATAAAAAATCTCCTTAACTGCTTTGCAATCCTAGACCAGTGTGGTGGCAAAAGCGTGATTTGGCTGAAATGAAAAAGCTTGTCCTTCAGTGCTGTGCATTAGCTGCCCTGCGGTCCAGTTTCACATGAAGTAATGCCACATCTGTCACTTCACCATTTCACTAGATCCAGCCTCTTCTTGTATTGGCCTGCAGTTTGGTAAACAAGACACTGATTGTGTCATCATTCTGTACCAAGGTGTCTCCATCAGGGAGACTTGCTGTATAGGCAGGATCCTGGTTTCAGGCGGAGGCTATCCTTAGTTAAAAAGCTGTCACTGTAAATTCTGACTCCTCCCTTGCAAAAGAGTTATTGAACGGGATAAAAAAAGAAATTTGGAGTCATTTAATCTCAAAATGGTCTTACTTGATGGGAGGAGAAGTTGCTGGCAATGTGCCTCGTTGACCTGCTGAGAGCGCTAGTAATCCGTGTTCACGTACAACTACGTACAATTAACCTTTTTCAAGTTTTTTATTTTACAAAACCGAGTTACTCGACATGAAACCCTTTTTAATTGGAAAATGTAGGGACAATATCTCCGCTGCCTATAAATTTGTATATAAGTTTGAAAGATTCGAAAGCTTAAGTTCTTAAAACCTGAGCAATCTGGGATTTATGAAGTGGAAGACGCTTTGTGAGGAAATATGAAAAACAGGTTGTGCATAACAATTTAATAAAAGGGTCTTTTTCAGAGGGATAGTGACCACAGTGTGCGTAAATGTATACCTGATGAAACTGAAAATCGCTGATGATGCTAAAAAGGACGGTTGCCTTTGACAAGTATCCGTTTTATTCAGACAATTCCCCTGATGCTGAACATAATTTTTATGAATATGGGTCACGGTGCAATATGTGACGAACGACTGTCATTCCCCGTCCTTGTTTGTAATACATGTTTTATAGCGCACTCAAGCTACCCATTACAAGATATACTGAACGCACTGATGTGACACTAAACCTTTTATTACGCGAGCGTTCCAGAACTGAATTGGTTTGTGTTGCCAACGTTTCTACGATAGGTCGATAGGTGTCGCTGCATCTGCAATGACTCTATCCACGGTGCTGAAACGATAACGTCTTGCGTTTTTCGGATAAAGGTAGTGAATAATGTTAGTGAACAGTTAAAATAAAATATATATTTTAAAAAAAAAAAACACACACACAATACTACTGCCACAGCGTTATTTTGGAACTGTCTAACTTAATATACACAGTTTTGACAGTTAGTTTTTGTCGTTTATTTTATCATATTAATAATGGTTGTAAACTAATATGATCGCGCAACATTACTGTAGTCATTCATATAATAAATAACAAACTGTTGCAAACGAATAACGTTCTTAACGTTTTAAACTTTTAGGTTTTAAAATCTAGTTTCGGTAATTCGAAGTGTTTTATATAAGTATATTTCACTCGGGTATTTCATTTTTAAAACGTTGAAAGTACGCATGTTTTAGAATACGATGATTTGGTGGAATCCGACTACTCTCCGCAATTGTGAGTTTATTGAGCTCATTACCCCACGTGATTTAGACTCCGGGTGCTAAGCAACACGGACTAGGAGGACGTGACTATAAAAGAATGAACTCGTTTAGACAATACACCCAGAAAGTCCCCTGTAAGGATTTGAGTTACAGAGGCGAATATGATTCACATCGGAGAAGTTCCAGATAAATCGCGGACAACTGTTCACTGGGGTTTCCTATAATATGCGTTTTTGGTTCCACCTGATCGACTTCGACAAAGAACAAACTGCTCGCTAACTATGTCCTGCGTGTTTTTTGTAAAACAGAACATCAACCAAGGTAAGGTACTCTTCTCGAAGTTTACTTTTGGACACAAACGGATACTACCCAGTATAGTAAAGAATGAAACGGGAAACAGCTCAGAACAGCTAGGTTTAAAATAAAGTTTCTATGGAAAATGACTCGCTGCTTAGTGAAATTTAAAAGGAGGGAGTTCTTCCTACCTGCCTGCCTACCCAGGATTTCTCCATATTCTACGAAACTAAGAATTTTCTGAATTTAGAGCACAGACTTGGGGCCACTAGGCAGTTCCTCAAATGGGGTGCGACAACCTAACCAACGGGACTTCACCCAGAACCTTGCCCTACACCTTTCAGACATCAGCTCCTCTGACAATTCTTGTGGGGATCCTCATTCTCCTCACAGTATTCGGAAATGTGTTGGTGGTGATAGCAGTTTTCACAAGCCGTTCTTTGAAAGCCCCTCAGAACCTGTTTCTGGTCTCCCTGGCATCTGCTGACATTCTGGTGGCCACTCTGGTCATTCCATTCTCCCTGGCCAACGAGCTGATGGGCTTCTGGTATTTTGGAAAGGTGTGGTGTGAGATCTACCAGGCCCTGGACGTCTTGTTCTGCACATCTTCAATTGTCCACCTCTGTGCCATCAGCCTTGACAGGTACTGGTCTGTCACGCAGGCCGTCGAGTACAACCTGAAGCGGACCCCCAAGAGGATCAAGTGCATCATTTTCGTGGTTTGGGTCATAGCGGCTGTAATCTCGTTCCCTCCACTCATCCCAATGGAAGGGACCAAAGACGAGGATTTGACATGCGAGATGAATGAAGAGAAATGGTACATCATCTCCTCATGCATCGGCTCGTTCTTTGCTCCCTGCATAATCATGATCCTCGTCTATGTTCGAATTTACCAAATCGCCAAGGGGAGAGCAAGGGCCCCTCCGGGGAAAAAGACAAACGGCGAGGCGGTCGACAAGCGGAACAGTTTGGGCCCTCCAAGAAAAGGCCATGGAGAGAAGTTGGAGCGGGACCGCGGTGCCGGAGCGGGCGAAGTCAACGGGATGGATATGGAGGACTCCTCCTCGTCCGATCAGAACGTGAGGAACCCCTGCTCCCCTAAACTGAAGAAGGGGAAGCGGAAGGGCAAGCCGGGCCCGAGCAAGCCCGAGGACGACGCCCCCAGGTGTGGCACGAGCATGTGGAAGGGCCGTCAGAACCGGGAGAAGCGATTCACGTTTGTGCTGGCCGTGGTGATAGGCGTGTTTGTGGTCTGCTGGTTTCCCTTCTTCTTCACGTACACGCTGACTGCCGTATGCGACTCCTGCTGCGTTCCAAAGACGGTGTTTAAGTTCTTCTTCTGGTTTGGCTACTGCAACAGCTGCCTTAACCCCGTCATATACACAATATTCAACAATGACTTTAGGAGGGCTTTTAAAAAGATCCTTTGTAAAGGTGAGAGAAAAGAAATAATTTAAGTGTCCTCAAAAATTGTAGTTTTGTTGTTTTTTCACACAAAATCCTTTTTATTTTATTTCATAAAAAGGAAGAAAATTTGCATTATTCTTGTGTAAAGGGATTGGTACAATATATATATATTGTTAGGCAGTTTACTATAATGTTACATACTTTGGTCAAAATGTATTTTTTGTTAAAAACAAACCGAAGAACTTAATTTTGTGTGACTTCAGCCTGCAGAGTATGGAAACGTCACACACATAATTTCTGCGTTCATGGAAGACTAAATACATTTCTGCTGCGTTTAAGTGGATGATGTGAGCCTAAATGCGTTGAAAAGTTGATCATTCGGATAAAAATTTCACTCGTATTCTTCCAGTGTTGTAACTTGTTCTGAGTTGAAATGATGTTAGATATGACTTTTCATCTGGAACCAATGTCATCTAATAAAGTGAACATAAGCATTGATTTGAACACCTTCAGTTTTCAAACAATACTTGTTGGAATTGTATCCCAAGTTTTATTTAATCTTTGTGGTAAGTTGCAAAGGGAAGATTGTGATTTAGAGTAAGTAATTGTAATTACAAGATGTTGTATAATTTTATAATCAAAGCACAATTAATTAACGTTAGGGTTCAACAGAAACAAAGAGAGCTTCGAGATAACATACATTTGTTATAAACATACTAAGGGCTAGTTAAAAATTGGTAAATAATGGATCTTCCATAACAGGCAACAGTTATTTATTTTCGACCGCAGGAAAAAAACAAAACATGGATTTATAACTGGCTTATGTTAGTGCCACTGGATGACATTTTGTTCCACTGAATTTAAGCATCTTATTTGGTTTATCTGTCTGCACTTATGTATTACTAGTAATGGCTTATTGACAACTCATATAAAGTTATTCACATTCTGTTGTTAGTACGGAAAGGACCGGTGAAAATACACAACTGAATAGGATAAAAATGGATTGTTCATCAATAAGGAAGGTCATATTCAACCGACAATAACAAAATAATAATGAAATAATGAAATTTCAGGGTACCATTTATTTACATTGTCTGTAAATAAATACATTTGCCTGTGTAATATGTGAGTTTTGGGTCTCTGATCCGTAATGCCCTCCCCCCATAATGCTCCCCCTACATAAAAAAAAAAAAACATTTTTGGCATTTAGCAGACGCTCTTTCAAGAGTCACGTACAAAAGTGCTGTAGTTCCCAGCTCCCCGTAATGCTTTAGAAGTCGAACCCTGAACCCTAGCTGCATTACGATACATTGCAACACATTAATAGAACAGGCTTTGATTAACTGCATATCAAGTAGCTCTAAGTTACTCCCTCCAGAGGATTCTTAACATCTGCAATCAGCTGACAGACTGTAACCGGCCACGGTCAAGTGTAGACATCAAACTGACAAAGGCCTGGAATCGGACTGTAGCTAGCTAAATATTGACACATTGGGCTAGTTTAAATTTTCTTTTTTGTGTCTCAATATCATATTTAAAATTTTGATTATCTATTAATTATTAGTGTTTATGTAAATGTTTACCCTAGCTCAAACCCAAGCCCAAACCTTATTCCTAGGTCTAACCCAACCCTTGCCCTAACCCTAGATTTCGAACTTTGTACAGCTACGTATGAGCTACACCCAGGAGCATGGATCTGTATCTGGGCTTCGAAAGAGGCGGAAAAAGGGAAAGGTGCAAAAAAGAACCACATGGAGGCAATGAAATACACGCTAAATGAGAGACGTGGCACTGAATTTAAAACCAAAATATTAAAGGGAAAATTAGGAAATGTGTTTAACAAATGAGATCACTTTAGCTGACTGTGTCAATCCGACTGTGCGATCAAAGTAGGAGTCAGAGCAATAAATTAATACACGAAGAGGAAGTCGGCGTACAGCTTCATAAACAAACAAGACTTACCGCAGCTGCTCAGGGTCAGCGGTCATTCATGTACAGGCCGGCGTTTCAAAATTTGTTCTCAACGCGATTCAAAAATTTGCTTAGCAAACACCACCAACTATAAAGTGGGTTATGCATAATGTTGTCAGAGGATCTGCCATTTATACAGAGAAGTAAATTATTAGCTACCGGACAAAGAAGTTTAGTTTTTTTTTAAAAAAAATAAGATACACGCACGCGTATATATATATATAAAATGATAATATGATTTTCGTGTTTAATTGTATCTTTCTAGACCATACTGCTTTAATAACGACTAATGTGTGATCTATTTCTTTGAGCTGAAACATGACACTTAAGTGTCATTAGGTATGATTTGTAATGTTTATAACTCTGTTTATAATTCTGTTCAAATATGTTGCCATGGGAACGAGGTGACAATTTCATTACCAACCGCAGGTTTCAAGCTGGATCACGTTTGTGACTAAATCATTTATAACGTCAAGAGTTTTCACGTTTTCTATCGGCGTTACATTCTATCCATAATTTTTGGACATGAGCGAATAATGTTAATGTTATTTATGTCAACATCGCTACCTACTAGATTTTATGAATAATTTCATTCAGTTCAGGAGTTAATTTCACATCATTTCAAACACTAGAAAGGAGTTGCAATTAAATGCCCCACCTCAAAAGAAATAATAATGATTTGTTTTACATCTTGAGTACTGCGTCTGTTCTGCATTAACACGCCAGCTATCTTTTCTCATAAAACGACGAACGTTGATTTTGGTACTCATTTATATTTCACCCGCAAATAATAATAAATCGTTTAATCACTTTTATTGGAGTTTTCCAAAGTGTATATCAGCTATCAGAAACATTACTGACAGCTACACTGGCGTAAATTCACATTGAAGGTATTTGTCCTTACTTCCTCATACTGTGAACAGAAATTGATTTCTAAATTTAGAGACACAGGATCCCATTTTCACAGAAATGTCTATTTAAAAAATGTCTTTTAAACAGAAAGGGTGGATCCTTTCCTGAGTTGTGGCATATTAGGTTTTATTTGTCAATTGTTTTAAATCTCAAAAGTCACAGAAATACTTCAAATGAGCTCTCATGATAAGCCCCATCACATTTGAAATCAAAGTTAGGCCATTGCACTCTTGCAATGTAATGTCTGTGGGGTCTTCTCATTACTGTTTACAGACACACAGCGTCATAATTGGTCCAACTATGGATACTGGACTAAGTGGTGAACAGAGCTAATTGTTAATTAATCAGCTGCAGATTGTGCTAATTAGTATCCTTGGCTGTATGTGATAGCTTTTTATTTTTTCTGGAATGCTGGTCTGGATGCGTTCTTTCTTCCCTGTTTTTTTTTTCCTGTGTAAAGGTCGTTTTGAAAGATCTGAGCTGAAGTGTCACCGAGAGCTCAACGTCCAAATTCTCAGACATATTTAAAAAAAAAACACCATGAACAAAGAATAAATAAATCTGGAAAATGCCCTGCAATCAAATTTTTTCTTTCTCACTGATGAATGGTTAATTCAATTAGTTAATACTCTCAGATAAGCTGATACAATTCAGTTAACAAGGAGGGGAAATAAATGTAAGCATGAACCCCGCCTACACAAAAATCCAAAGGAAACTTAAAATATGTGTCCCAGAAGTCTATATTAAGAAAAGCAGCCATGTGGTTTTGATTTCAGTAGCCACAGATATGGACTTCCCAAAGCTTCTCTCTTAAACAGCTGGAGGGAAATCTTTAGCTGTTGTGTGTGTCGATCAGAATCAGTTCTGTGTAACCTCATAGCCTTATGATGATCAAATAAATGTGAAGGTTTCAGGACAATATATCTGTATAAATTTACATTAAATAACGCCTCCGTTTTTTTTGTATCTAACCATTCACCAGGCAATTCTGTGTGCCTTCTTGCAATCTCAAATTATAATGAATGTTGTTTTATACAATGCAGTATAATGCAGTTCACAGTTAACATTATTGAATCACATTATATACGTTCACATATATGTTTTCTCCCAATATGGAATTGTCTGTTATTGAAACTCATCTCAGCTCCCACGTATTCTGCCACCAAATCCGAGGAGCGCCATCGATGACTTTTATACTCAGGCACCTGGGATGGCGACAGGAGAAGCTGGTTTGTGGCCAGCCGAGATAAACCCTGTCAATTTACTTACCCAGTCTGGGCGGCGCTCAGCCAAATATGTGGCACTGCCAGGCTCTCCCAGGCACAAAAGGCAAATTAAGCTGGAATTTGATTTTCGATTAGTTGTATCAAAACAGAACTGCAGGAAATGTTTTGTTACAATTATAAATCTTATGATTATATTATATA